>OX451346.1:19565286-19699654 GCA_949629155.1 Myopa testacea | reverse complement strand
CACTAATTTATTTATTATGTAAGATTTTTATCGGTATTTTCATCAGGGTTCGTAAATGCTCACTCTCGAGCGCTCTTTTTTGCTCCTGCTCGCTCCGACTCGCTCAAAAGAGCAACATCAGTGAGCAGCTCCGTGCTCACTGCTCCGATCAGTTGCGAGCAGTGAGCAAGTGAGCTGCTCCGTGCTCAGAGATAGTGAGCAGCTCCGTGCTCACTGCTCCGATCAGTTGCGAGCAGTGAGCAAGTGAGCTGCTCCGTGCTCAGAGATAGTGAGCAGCTCCGTGCTCACTGCTCCGATCAGTTGCGAGCAGTGAGCAAATTAGCTGCTCCGTGCTCAGAGCAAGTGAGCAGCTCCGGCTCCGATAGCTTCGACCCGATGTGAATGAGTCGGCAGTAATCGGTCGTTTTCTTTGTGTAAATTTGTTTTTTAATTTGAATAGCAACAACATGAGGTTTGGGATTTTGTTATTACTGGTAGTTATTTGGTAATTATATTGAATTTCTATTTATAGTGTATCAATTGCAGTCGAGAGAGAATTTAAAAATTATATATCAAATACAAATATCCTTTGTTTCGTACCATAAAATTATGATAATACATAATATGCGGTGAGAGGTTAGCACTTACATGTTTGACCTTGACCATGCTTCAGGGAAGCAGGAGCAACGATTTTTATGAAACGCTAATGGTTTTATTGCATTTTTTGCCCTGAATTTTCGTTTGGAAATTTTCAATAGCTACCGTTCTTGTTGCTATGCAGGTAGGATATACATACATACATACATATACATAAGATATATGCAAAATGAATCTTTGGATGGCAGGTCAACGCAGAAATTTTTTTTACCTGCCGCATTTTTTAACAATTAATTCATAAAAAATGCAGATTTGAGACGCATATATTCTGCCTTGGAAACTGAAAATGTAAGATTATTCAACATGAATATACGAAGAAAATATACCCTTTCCTTGATCCTATGCATTTGGTGACATTATATAAATGAAACATTTTCCTGTTATATTAGTTATTTTCTTTATTGATTTTAAAATAAATATCTAAAAAACATAAATAATAATTAACATATAACATACATATTTATATAATACTAGAGTAACCCTGCCCGCGTTGCTGGACAATACAATAACATACGTTTACGTCTTTGTATTAAAAATTAAATTTTCTAGAAAGAATAGACATTTTCCTGAAAAAGAAGTGCAAAATAATATAAATTTTTTAAAGTGAGAACATCAAAGAGAAAAAAATTTATTGCAGAGCTTGGTGGTAAACGACATTTTTAGTATTGCCATTTTCACAAAAAATGAATAAAGACGACGGCTTCCCAACACGTGAACATGCAACATACAGTTGACCGTGTGAAAATACAGGAAATTCTAAATTTATTCCGCAAACTTGTATTCGTAGAAATTTTTCGATGTTTTTTTTTTATAAACCATCAGTGAAAGTAGACCTTTCCAACGCATGTACTCGTTTGAAAATCGGTTGAGTGGTTCTCGAGTTATAAAATCACGAACATAGGGCAACTCATTTTTATATATATAGATATAACACTTAATGTTTAATGTCTATTTATTTTAATTTTTAATGTCTATTACCAATGTTGCTATTCAAATTAAAAAACAAATTTACAAACAAAACGACCGATTACTGCCGACTCATTCACATCGGGTCGAAGCTGATCGGAGCCGGAGCTGCTCACTTGCTCTGAGCACGGAGCAGCTAATTTGCTCACTGCTCGCAACTGATCGGAGCAGTGAGCATGGAGCTGCTCACTATCTCTGAGCACGGAGCAGCTCACTTGCTCACTGCTCGCAACTGATCGGAGCAGAGAGCACGGAGCTGCTCACTATCTCTGAGCACGGAGCAGCTCACTTGCTCACTGCTCGCAACTGATCGGAGCAGTGAGCACGGAGCTGCTCACTGAAAATTTTTTCTGTTGCTCCTGCTCGGGAGTGCGAGCGAGCCGGAGCGAGCATTTACGAACCCTGCACACAAGTAAGCAATTGTCAAATGTGTCGGCCATAATGAATTTGTACGGTTGCAAATGAAATCCAAAAATTGTCTTTTTCGGAGAAATTTCGTTTATTTGTCCCATTTGCCTTATTTTAATATCAATTTCAATTTCAAAATTTCATCACGATATCTTCACGGGTTCTCCTGTGATCGTGAATTCAACAGACAGACAGGCAGACGGACGGACATGGCTAAATCGACTCAGGAGGTCACGTTGATCAAGAATATATATACTTTTCTATACCTATCGTCTCTATTTCTATGCGTTACACCTTTCGTGACAAAGTGAATATACCCTCAACCTTAAGGGCATAACTATTTTACTGTATAAATTGGTGATATCACTGCAAAGAAATGTCCCATTGTGAAACGAGTTGAGCCAAAGTTAATTCCGCGCTTAACAAAGCGAAATTTTATCACTTCATTTATGCAAAGTATTTACATGCGCTTTCCATGCTGTTTGGGTTAGAAATCGACGCTTACAAAATTCACACTGAAACACCCAGTTGTCACAAGTACCCATTAGCATATGTTTGTGAAGTTTTTTTTGGCTACAAAAGGGTCCCATACATTTGGGGCACATCATTTTCGTATGCTGATGAACTACGTTCATGTGATAGCTCCAATTATCCCAGACAGCGAAATGTTTGTCACACATCCCGCAGTAAAAACGTTTTATTTCCGTGTGCATATTATTAAAATGACGCCTTAAGCTTGAGATACGATTGAATTTCGATTTACATTTGGAATGGGGACACTTGTGACACTCTGACTCATGTCTCTGCTTTCGGTGATTCAATAAATGTGTTTCTAAGGTGTATGTCCTGCCACATCTATCACACATGAATTTCTTTTCCTCTGGCAGTTGTTTGTGATCTTGCTCAATGTGTTTAAAAAGCAGACGTCGCCAAGCAAATTTTCGTGAACAAAGTGTACACAGATATATATTGCTATCATCAATGAAGTGATCTACCAGCAAATGATTGATGAAAGTTCTCCTTGTCACTGTTTGGAAGTCACAAAGCTCGCATTTGTGCATGTACTGTGTATTCTCAAACTGTGTGTTACTACCCCCCTTGCCATTAGTACTCGTTAGATTCGATATTTTCCTAAATTTGGCAATAGCTTCTGACGTGGGTTTAGATTTTTTGGTATCACTGTGCAGTTCTAAAGATTTCTCATCATTATTAGGATTTGAGAGTCTCGCTCTATTTTTTATATTGAAAGGAAGGCAATTTGCAACGTTTTTCTTTACACTTTTTTTTTGTATCTTCAAATTGCCACAATTTATCTTGGCCATATCAAATGACAATTGTTCATCAGAGGCTTTAATCTTTATATCTGCGGATTGACTGAATACGATCTCCTCAGTCTCTTGACACTGTAATATTATTCGCTCCGCCGCTACCACAGCTGTTTTGCAAGCTACACATATTTTGGCTTCGGGCTCACGCCGCTGAGATATCTAGAATTCCCGAATTTGGAATTGCTAATTTTAGACTTTTTCAATTAAACTTAAATGTTTCACCTTTACTCCACTTATATCGTTAATTATTCTAGGTATATATTTATTCCCTTTGAAAGCGTATACTGTAACCAAGTCGACTCTTACTTGCATACAAATGCGACAATTGTTTATGCTAACCATTCTCTATTTACAAGTTACTAGTAAGGTGAAGATCAAACAGAAGTAGAAATTATGCTGTCGGGCGGAGCGAAGGTTTTTCAGTGTTGTATTACACAAATTCTTATGAAGTTAATAAAACGAAAAAAGGTCTATTTTATAAACTTTGCTTATGAAGCACGTCAGAGAGAGTATACATACTTACGCGATTGTGATTTTAAAAATTCGTTTCCTCCTAAGATCCTGGACTGATCGCGATGAAAACACATGTGTCGAAAGCTAAAAGCCTCTACTTTCTTATTATTGGCGTAATTATGTGGGTTAATTATACATTATACTTAGAAAAAATTAATGAATGGAAAAAAATAGTACCAAAAATCTGAAATTTCATTTTCTCCAAAACTGAACGGTTTTCGACAAAATATTATTTTACATAAATGACAGATAATACATTTACCTTTTCAGCAATATCAATAACATATAGGTATCTTGCAACGTTTAGGAGATAGACAAGACAACCCCTTTTCAAACTTTAAAGGGCTATAACTCTGAAACGACAAGAGAACAGAAAAAGTTGTTGTTGTTGTTGTTGGGGCCAGCAACAAAAACAACGGCATATATTTACGTCAGGCATGAGGCTAAAATTATATTCTTGTTATGTACGTTGGTGTAGTTTTTGGCGCTGACCC
This sequence comes from Myopa testacea, assembly GCA_949629155.1. Lineage (NCBI taxonomy): Eukaryota > Metazoa > Arthropoda > Insecta > Diptera > Conopidae > Myopa > Myopa testacea. The sequence continues at coordinate 19,695,309 of OX451346.1, read as the reverse complement.
CAACAACAATAAAAGTTGTTCCCGGATTTAATTGGGGTCAGAGTTATAGCCTCTTGAACTTTGAAAGTTAACCGCCGATATCTTTTAAACTATAACAGATATGCATATGATATTAGTACCGTTATAAAGGTATTAATAATATCTTTCATTTATGTTATGTATTATTATTATATTATGTAAATAGTATTTTGCCGAGAATCATGTATTTTCGGAGATAAACACAATTTAAAATTTTTAGTACTATTTTTTCTATTCATTAATTTTTTTTAAAGTAAAATGTATAATTAACTTACATAATTATTCCAATACGAAGATAGTAGAGCTCGTTACCTTTGTATAGAAATTTATTTCATGAAGATTGGTGCAGGCATTTCGGAGAAAACTCATTTTCAAACATACAAGAAACCACTTTTGGAAATTGTACTGTAATACATTTTTTCAATTATGAAAATCTGGTACATTTCATTATGGCGGAGATAATTTCTGTACTATGTTACACAAAATATTTTGAGTTTATCCTAAAATGAAAAATTTTTATGAAAAATCGCGCGATTTTCGCGCAATATTTTGTGTAACATAGTACAGAAATTATCTCCGCCATAATGAAATGTACCAGAGTTTCATAATTGAAAAAATGTATTACAGTACTATACTACTATACTATATACTATACTATAAAAACTATATTAAAAAAAATATAGTTTAAAAGATATCGGCGGTTAAATTTCAAAGTTCAAGAGGTTATAACTCTGACCCCAATTAAACTCGGGATCATCTTTTGTTGTTGTTGGGGTCAGCGCCAAAAACTACACCAACAACAACAACATTGGAGCCTCATGCCCGTCGTAAATATGTTCCAAAACAACACCAACATCGGTGGGGTCGACAAGCGCCCTTTCGGTTCCAAAAATATTACTGTCAAATTGAAATTGGAACACGCTGAAATATTGAAGTGGCTGAAATAAGCAACGCACTGACGGTGAGCATTTCGAATTTCCAATTTTGGTATGCGCTACGAAGTGAAGTTGGCGTCAGATATTAAAAAAATGTTCATGCGCGTGTGAATGTTTTAAAACTCTTATGCCGTGTTTACACGTGCGACACGGTGTCCCCTGGGGACACAATTTGTTGTTGTTTTCACAGCCAAACGGCAAGATGAACTATGTATTGTGTGCGAATGAACGTGTCCCCTGGGGAAATTAGATGTCGCTCGAAATTTCTGGGGACACCAGAAAACAGAGTTGCGTTTTAGTGAAAAAATATTCATAGTCTGAAATCAGGTTTGCATGGTCCCCACATTTAAAAGCGACACGGCCGATGAATAGTTCCAAGCGTGGGACACGTGTCGCACGTGTAAACACGGCATTAAAGGTACGGTCAAACAGAACGCGTAAGGCCGTGGTTATGCTATCGAGTTTTGGGCATATATGATCGGTAGGGAAACGCCAATCGTATTGTTGTTTTTCCTGTTGCTGTAGCAAGTGGGGCAGACCCCAAAAAAAAAAAAATCTTCTTCTGCCCCCCTCTGGTTTCGGAGTTATAGCACTTTGAAATTTGAATTTATTTGCCTAATATCTCTTTAACTATAGAAGATATCCGGTATAGATGTATATAGTTCGAAAGGTAACTTAAGTACCTTTCATTTATGTAAAGTAAGATTTTGCCGAAAAACGCATATTTTTAGAGAAAACGCGATTTTAATATTTTGAGTACTCTTTTTCCCCCATTAATTAAGTGAAATGTGTAATTAACCCACATAATTTGCGGGGAACAAGAAACTAAGTTTTATTAGCTTTCTATACCTATTTTCGCGCGATTTTTTATACAAATTTTTTAGTTTTGAGTGTAGCGCCGCAGGCGAAAAATTTGTATGAAAAATCGCGCGATTTTTCATACAAATTTTTCATTTTCTTAGTATAGCCAGAGAAACAAGTACTGAAAATATTAAAATCGCGTTTTCTCTAAAAATATGCGTTTTTCGGCAAAATCTTACTTTACATAAATGTAAGGTACTTAAGTTACCTTTCGAACGATATACATCTATACCGGATATCTTCTATAGTTAAAGAGATATTAGGCAAATAAATTCAAATTTCAAAGTGCTATAACTCCGAAACCAGAGGGGGGCAGAAGAAGATTTTTTTTTTTTGGGGTCTGCCCCACTTGCTACAGCAACAGGAAAAACAACAATACGATTGTCGTTTCCCTACCGATCACTATATATGCCAAGTAAGCACTCTTTTTCTTCTAATAATTACCAGCAAAAACGAAAATGGGAATCTGGGAAAAATTTACGTGCTGGAAATTCATGAACGCCGTACACCTGATAGGAATTTTTGTAGAGGAATTAATCGATTTTAGATCGTCTATAGAATCGCCTACAGTGACGTTTAAATCCGACCTAGACAGAAAAATAAAGATTTTGAAAAAAAACTAAAGTTGGTGTTAATTTCTCTTAGAGAAAATTAATGTTTTTAAGTAAAGCAAAAGTTTTTTCTCGTCAAGTTTTTTTGTTGAGAAACAAAGCAGGGTTTCCAACGAGGAATATCATCACCACCGAAACCCAAGATAAACGTCCAACTACACTTGAGCAAAGTCCTCTTCGCGGGAGCACCAACCAAAGAACCTGCAAGACAGACGTACAAGGAGGCAATTAAGAAACTGAAATCCCACACAAAGGATACGAGATTCCCCAGATAAGCTATATGTTTGTGTCTGTAATATATTAAGTCTCAAGTATGGCAACCACACTCCTGAACGTTAGGCCGTGGTTATGCTATCGAGCAAAATTCGGGGGGAAATTTCTCTAATTTTTGTGACCGGAGTCCGTGCAAAAAGAGTGGTTAGGCCTTGGTTATGCTATCGAGCAAAACTTGGTGGGAAATTACTCTCATTTTTGTGATCGAATTCCGTTCAAAAAGAGTGGTTACGCTTGTGCTTGACCCACGCTTGCTATCTTCAAAAGTATATAGTTTTTCTCACCTTCAACAGCAACCCGTCTACTACACAAATGAGAAAACGTATTATTTGCGGTGTAGTTTTTGACGTAATGGAAGACCAAATGTTTATATTATTTGAAATCTGCTTAACATATATAACAACATATGCTCCATATGTGTCCATAACATAATGGACACGGTTGATGACGTTTTTTTTATTAGAAAATTCTTATCTAAAAGGAAACTTTTTCCAAAGGAAGATTTGGGTTCGTGAGATTTTCGCGAAAAGAAGTCAGTTTGGTGAATTTCATCACCTGCATAACTAATTGAACAAAAAAAAAAAAAAAAAACACTTCGTCCGAAATCTTGCGAACGATGCCATTCAAATGGGATCGTTCGCAATTCTGACGGAACAGTGCTTCAATGTGCGCATTTACAATCAATAACATGCAATGAGATCGCTCGCATGTTTTCGTCAGAATTCGCACGAACGAAAAACGCATGCAGTGTGCGAGCAGCCTATTGATCCCGTTGCAACAGTGTATTAATAGTTGTCTGAATCATATGTGGCAGTCGAGTAGGTTGACTTAAAAAATTTTGCGAACAAATTAGAAAGCGTGGATATTTTCCGATTCTTCATCATTAAATTTCATACAAGATGAAATATACAAGATACAATATATACAAGACATACACTACCGCTCATAAGTATTCGAACGACAGTTAAATTCAAAATTTTTCGGAATCAGTAGAATTCATTGGAAATTAAATTCGATTTTATGATTTTATGACGTTTCTGTTGTTTTTTGGGAGAAACATAAAAACCGTAACCCTTTTTTTGTTGTGCCACAGGTGCATATTGTCCGAATTCGACTTTAAGGAAAATTTCTTCACCAATCTTTTAATGACTACCTGTCAATATTGGCGATATGCAAACGGTTTTTAAGGTCTTGTTTTTTATCTGCTGGGTGTTGGGAACTAAATTTTATATTTACCTGAATCTGTACCCAATCCCTTTAAATACCAGGACTGAATTCTCTCGGACATTAATTGTAATTTGCATATCGTCCTGAAAAGTAAAAAAAACAGCACAAGTATGCCAAAACAACAAGAATTATCAATTGAGACACGTTTTGCGGTTTGTACTCTCCACGAAGAAGGATAATCCTATGGGCAGATTGCTGCCCGTTTAAAGATATCGATGAGTTCTGCTTGGGCCATTCTTAAAAAAAAGGAAGAGATCGGCAGTGTTGCCAACAGAAATCGTCCTGGCAGAAAGAGAAAGACGACTGCAGGAGATGACAAGTTCATTGTAGTCCAGAGCAAACGGAACAGGCGTCTAACGGCCCCAGATATCACCAGCCAGATAAACTGCAACCGCCCAAATCTCATATCTGTTTCCACAGTTAAAAGACGTCTGAAGGAAGCTGATTTTTCAGGAAGAATAGCAGCAAGGAAGCCTTTACTTTGGCTTGCAAATAAAAAAAAGCGATTGGAATGGGCGAAGACACACAAAGATTGGACGTTGGAGCAATGGAAGAATGTGCTTTGGACTGATGAGTCCCAATTTGAAATCTTCGGGTCCAACAGGCGTGTGTTTGTTCGTCGACGAACCGGAGAGCGGATGTCGGATGGCTGTATCGTGCCTACAGTTAAACATGGAGGAGGAAACACGATGGTTTGGGGATGTTTCGGTGCAGGATCCACCGGCGACCTTGTCACAATCATCGAAAAACTAAACAAAGAAGGATACAAGAAGATAGTAGAAGAACATGCTGTGCCTTCAGGAATTAGAATTATAGGTGAAGGATTCACTTTTCAAGAAGATAATGATCCGAAGCACTCTTCACGTTTGTGCAGAGCATTTTTACATGATCTGGAAGGGAAGAATATCATGAAACGCATGGTGTGGCCACCATAATCACCGGATTTATCTCCCATCGAACTTTTGTGGGACGAGCTGGACAGAAAGGTCAAAGCTCTAAGTCCTACAAGTAAGGAAGACCTCTGGCAAAAATTATTTCAATGTTAGGGTGAGATCAGGCCTGAAACTTTGGAGAGAATGCCGAGATTATGTAAGGCAAAAGGCGGATATATGGATGAAAATGTATAGTGACCTCATTTTTTGTATTATTTGTTGTTATTGTTATTGTTTTAAAAAAATATATCGTAAGGCACACAAGTGTGTGCCAAAACTCGATTAAACTACTTTACTTTTTTTTTAAATCGGTCTAAATTGCACATATATGAATCGTTCGAATACTTATGAGCGGTACTGTATATACAAGATGAAGTATACTAAAGAAAGATTGAAGATAACAGAAACGTTAAATACAGCATTTGAGACAGAGATTATATATACAGTAGGACCATTATGACCATGCAATAACTATAGATATACATATATTAACAATGCAGGTTGAATTAACAAAATTCATAGAAGCTAGAAGAATTCATTCATACCGTTAGTAACAAAAGACACTCTGAGTGTAGCACAAGCTATAGTAGGAAGATTCATATTAAACTATGGTTGTTTTAAGAAATTAAAGACGGACAAAGGAACAGAAGGAGGGACAGAATGCACGAAGTACTTAAAAATAAATGCAAACTATAAAAAATCTTTTATGAGAGTTAAGTTATAAGTTAAAACCATTCTTTTAAAGGCCTATAATTTTTATAATTAGCTCATGAGCATACACTTTATCATAAAGAAGCTACCCCAGCCATCGTCTGTCCGAAAGAATATAACGATAATCTATATCTATAAAATTCCACTGATTTTCTTATAGTCTGAAAATTAACTTATTTAAACGAAATATGCTCCATTATGTAAATGGCGAAACATTGCCATTTTTTGTGAAGAACCATGATGCCATCGGTAAAGAAATTCTGTGATTTCTGGTTCAAAAACTGAATCAAGTGGTTTTTACAGACTTATTTTGAAAGCAGCTTAATTCCATTCAGAGTTCTGCAGAGATCGGAACAAGTGGTAGTCTGAGGGTGTTATGTCTGGACTATATGATGGATGCCAATTTTTGACGGGTCATCAAAGAATGTGTGGTTAAGCGTCATCATGGGAGACAACACCTTTCCTATTAGTCAATTTCGGTCGTTTCCTTTCAATTTCCTGGGGTAATCTCTAGTTGTTCACAAGAGAATTGAGAATCAATTGTTCGACCAACTGGAAGTAGCTCATGGTGGACGTCTCCCTTACAGTCCCACCATACACACAGCATCACCTTTTTCAACGTCAATCCTAGCTTTTCGAACGTTTGTGACCGCTCTCCATCCCTTGCCCACGATTTTTGAAGCTTCCTATTATCATACGTGACCCATTTCTCATCAGTCTCATTTCACCGATTATGACACGTTTCAAAAAAGACTCGATTTCATCGAGTTTCAGCAGCGCATTGTAGATGTTAATGCTGTCTATCATATTTTTCTCGCTCAACTCACGAGAAACCCAAAAATCGAGCATCTTTTGGTATCCAGCCTTGTGTAGATGCTATAAAACAGTTTTGTAGGTAATGTCAAGTTCCATACCAATATGGACACTGCTGATATGCTTATCTTGCTGGACTTTTTCAAGAATTTCAACAGCTTTTGAAGTGATTGGACTACCATTAAAAGGATATGTTAAAAGCTATATTTAATTTTACTTACTTTAACAACTCATAAATATTTGAACTTCAAGGTGCTATAACTCGGAAACCAGACGAGACAAAAAAATGTTGGAGCTAGCATAAACAAAAAAAAAAAACCAGTAAGAAAGCTATATTTTTAAGTATATAAGTTTTGAAAAAATCGCGAAGCTAGGGTTGGGCGGGGGTGGCGGTCCACTCTGGGTGACACAATGTCGGGGGCGGCAGTTGTGGAAATCAAGTAGTGACCTATTGAATTCTGGGAATTTTTGTGACGAATCACGCCCATATTTGGCATATTAACGGATATTGCTACTCTACTCAAAAACGAACGCTGATATCACATTTCTAATAAAAAATAGTCGTGGTCGTGGACCGATTTTGCCCATTTTCAATACCAAACTGCACACCACAAGAAACAATATTTCTCCGAAATTTCATCATGATATCTTTACCGGTTCTCCTGTGATCATGATTTCAACAGACAGACAGACATACGGACGGACATGGCTAAATCGACTCAGGAGGTCTCGCTGATCCCGAATACATATACTTTCCTATACCTATCGTCTCTATTTCTATGCGTTACACTTTTCGTGACAAAGTGAATATACCCTTAACCTTAAGGTGTAGGGTATAACAACAGTAAAATTTTAGCTCTTCAGCAATTCGTATTTTTTTGCAGCGGCATTACAAAGTGTAATAAAACTGCAAAAGTTTAGCCAAAAAGTATTATAAATTCTTTAGTAGCTAAAACTATGCAAATAATAGCAAAAAGTATTAAAAAATCATGCAATAAAATAATCCGTCATTACGATCCACAATGCAATCTGTCCACCGAGTAAACGCTCTCTGGAACACGGTCGATGAACATGCGACATATGTCCACCGTGTAAGCACGGCATAAGCTTCCATAGTTGGCAAATATGGCTATGTAATCCACACATAATTTGTTAATCCATTTCTAAATCCTTCTTCGTTTCTGATTTTGCATCGGTGGAGGTGTGGTGGATGGACTATTTGATTCGAGTGACATTGAACCGCGTGTTCGCTTAGGTGTGCGTTTTGCTGCTTCAAGTTTGGCTAAAATTTTCTTTTCAAATTCTGTAATTTGTGTAAGTGTTGCAGTTTTAGATGCAACAACTTTATCTATTCAGATTAAAAACACCAATTATTCAACTATCTAAAATTTTTTATTAGGAGCTTACCCTTCGAGGTATTAGCTGTGATTACTGCTATTATAGGTGGTGGCGGTAATTCTGCCTTATTCGTAGGTATTACACTACTGTCACTTTCTTCGCTTAAATGTTCGTTTTCAGAATGTTTTTTTGATAATAAAGAACTGTACTCTGTGTCGGGGAGTGCAAAATCAATTTGTTCATTTGGAAATGGAAGTGGTTCCAACTCATCCAACATGTCCAAGTTATATAATATACGCAAGTGCGCCCATATTGCTTCTGCTGGCACATCCCGATTTAAACTCTTCGAAAGTCGTTCCGCTATGCAAGCCATATAGAAATGCTTATTCACCCCAACAGGTTTGAGGCCTTCTAGTGCGAAGAACAATTTAATCTCCTCTTCGGCGGACCACTCCACTGGCTCCACTTCCTCTACGTTAGTGGAAATTTTCTCATTAGAGGACATAGTTACCGCAAACAATTTTGTAATTTCTGAACTGAATCTATTTAATTTCTCTACTACATACTGTAGCAAAAAATTCAGCTAGGTCTACAAGATGGAAAAATTTGGTTATTTTCTGCTGTACGTCAGTTATGCAGAAAAATAAAAATTAGTTAATCAGGGCGGTTTATACATGAACTTTGCTGGGTGGAATGCAAGAATGGTAGCAAACATAATCACTTCAATTTTGTTGTTGTTGTAGTTTTGGCTTAAATCAAGTGTTTGTCGATCTAACCAATATTGTTGTTGTTTTTGTTGCTGGTTTTGTTTTTGGCGGTGACTCCAATATGTATCCGCACTCATGTATCCCGCACTCATCTAGTTCTAGAGTTATAGCCCTAAGAAATTTGAAAATTTCACGAAAGTTAATCGAATTATCTCTGATATACATATGTAATAGCAAAGAATATACAATATATAGAAGGCGCATCTCATACGAATTTTTGAACAGCAAAATTTGTGCTGTGGACGTACGTCCATGTTGCGCAACATTGAGTAGTTTTTTGTGTTGCTACGCATTCTCTCTATTCTCCTCTCATTGTTTGATAACTTCGCGGCAATTTCGTGTTAGAGGTGGGCCACAATACGGCAGCGACAGTGTCAGTGTTTCTCTCACCATGCAAACCTTATGGGAAAAAACACTGCCGAGTGGGGGAAAAATTATAGACTCTAGTCCGGCAGTGAGCAGTGAAATTAAAATCCTCTCATTTTTTGGATAAAAGTGTTGCAACCCTTTTAGAAAAAATCTCACTTATTCTATAGGAATGAAACAAAACAAATACTCAAACAAATAGAAATGTGAAAACAAATGACAGATAGCGCTGCGCGCTGCCACTGTTCTCATTGTAGGCTGACAGCGAGAGTGAGAGAAACACTGACACTGTGGCTGCCGTATTGTGGCCCAGCTCTTATTTGCTTCTCATTGCCATTGCTTTGTTTTTGTATAAAGACAAATCGGGTTTGCTGGTTTTCGTTCATAAATGATTATGTGTAAGAAGAGTTAATTGATGCCGCAATGTATGTCAAAGGAGTTGAGAATGAAACGATCGAATTGTGTATAAAAGCAGGGGTTGAGGGAACAAGGGAATTTGACTTCTTTTTTGGTTCCTGTACAATAAAAAATCAAGTGTTTACGTCTGTCGGTCTATCAATCATGGATTTTTTTCCTTATATTATTTTTTGTTTATTAAAGGAATTTGGTTTTTTGCAACGTTTTGCCGGTAAGATATTGTTATTATTAGTATTTTAAATTAGGTTTATTATTAAATTAGGTTATTGTTTATTGTTATTTTATATGTATGAAATTATAATATAATTATTGTACCAATATGTGTTATTGGTAATTCGATACACAGCTCAATGCAAGGTTGATTTCGTTTTATTGCCAGCCCGTAGGCAGTGCTTAATAGAACTAAAATCATAAATTTTAAAAATTTTAGTGTTTAATTTAATTTTAATAATGCTTTTGGACTCTACAATAAAAAGGTAAATTCATACACGTTCAGACAAAAGCACTTCAGTTTTTCGTACAAAATAACAAACATAAGGCGATCTTCCGATCCCTTCATACTCACAAAAAATCGAATTGCTACATAATATAAATATTTTCTCTGAAATATTTCCATTCTTTAATTTTTTATTTTTGCTTCCATTAACTTTTTATTTTTACTCGTATAAGGTATTAAATATATTGATATGCCGACTACAGTATTCTTCTTCTTGAATCTTCTGCCTATACGAATTCTTTAAGAGTACGCTATGCTCGGAACGTAGATCGTGCCAGCGCTTTACATAGCTTGGACATCGAATAAGAAGCAGAACAAAGCTACGAAAAGCAAAATTTCTTTCAAAAACCTTAAAATGCAAAATTTAAAACAAATCCAGACGAATCGCACCGTTCTTCTCATCGCCCGCTGTACTCCACAAATTGATCGCTTCTTTCTTTCACACTTTACTTGGCATGCGAGTTCTGGATCGATCTCTTCTTACACACATTCGCTTGCACTGCTAGTGCAAAATAACAGAAGCAAAGTCGATCTCCCGCTCCCTTCATACTCATTAGAAAGATCTTCCGAACCCCTCACTCATTAGGAGATCATTCAATTTTGCTTTGTTATCAACGCTGAGAAAACCGAAGCATGGCAAAGAGAGTAACTTCGCGAGTAGTGAAGCTGTTTTCACTCATTTGCTTACACCCGCTGCCTGCGACCGACCGCATCTGATTTGAAAAATTTCAAAATTTGAGTCATGCGTCTTCTATATTACTACATATTCTTTGGTAATAGCATTTCCATAAAATAGTTTTTCCAGGTTTTTGGAATAAACTGTGGAACATATTTACGACGGGCATGAGGCTCCACTGTTGTTGTTGTTGTTGTTGTTGGTGTAGTTTTTGGCGCTGACCCCAACAACAACAAAAGATGATCCCGAATTTAATTGGGGTCAGAGTTATAACCTCTTGAACTTTGAAATTTAACCGCCGATATCTTTTAAACTATAACAGATATGCGTATGATGTTAGTACCGTTATAAAGGTATTAATAATATCTTTCATTTATGTTAAATATTATTTTGTCGAGAATCGTTTACTTTCGAAGATAAATACAATTTTCAATTTTTAGAACTATTTTTTTCTATTCATTAATTTTTTTTTAAGTAAAATGTATAATTCAGCTACATAATTATTCCAATATAAAGATAGTAGAGGTCCTTAGCTTTGTATAGAAATTTATTTCACCAGGAGCAGGAGTTTTTTCATAAAAATTTTTCATTTTAGGATAAACTCAAAATATTTTGTGTAACATAGTACAGAAATTGCTCCGCCATAATGAAATGTACCAGAGTTTCATAATTGAAAAAATGTATAACAGTACAATTTCCAAAAGTGGTTTCTTGTAAGTTTGAAAATGAGTTTTCTCCGAAATGCCTGCACCGATCTTCGTGAAATAAATTTCTATACAAAGGTAAGGAGCTCTACTATCTTCGTATTGGAATAATTATGTAAGTTAATTATACATTTTACTTTAAAAAAAATTAATGAATAGAAAAAAGTGTTTATCTCTGAAAATAAATGATTCTCGGCAAAATACTATTTAACATAAATGAAAGATATTATTAATACCTTTATAACGGTACTAATATCATACGCATATCTGTTATAGTTTAAAAGATATCGGCGGTTAACTTTCAAAGTTCAAGAGGTTATTACTCTGACCCCAATTAAATCCGGGAACAACTTTTGTTGTTGTTGGGGTCAGCGCCAAAAACTACACCAACGTACATAACAAGAATATAATTTTAGCCTCATGCCTGACGTAAATATATGCCTAAACTGTTTTAAGCCCCAAAACTCTAAACTGTTTTAACTCGGATGAAATTGTTGTTTCGATTCCAGTGCTAAACCAAAATGCTTTTGGTTTTTGGCCTCAGTTTTTAGTTTGCCTCTTTCTCTTTGTCTAGTGCAAATAAGTCAGAAAGAGATAATTTATGTCACTAAACTATTCTGCCAAATGTCAAAAAAACTGGACATACTGAGAAGAATTTGCTATTTATGATGTACGATTTTTCGCTTTCCAAACTTGCGAATTTCGTCACCATACCAAAATACATTTCAACAATTTTGAATATTATTCACTGTTTTATTCACTGTTTAATAAATTTAAACGTTGCACAATTTTAAAAATGGCTGCGTAAGTATACAAACAAAACAACAGCTGTTTATTTCTTCTTCTCGGTTTGACAGCCCGAACCGGATTATGTATGGAAACACTAGATCAGGTGATTGATTTTAGAATAGACTAGACATAGACTTTTTAGACTATGAATATTTTTTCAGTAAAACGCAACTCTGTTTTCTGGTGTCCCCAGAAATTTCGGGCGACATTTATTTCCCTAGGGGACACGTTCACTTGCATACAATCCATAGTTCATCTTGCAGTTTGGCTGTGAAAACAACAACAAATGGTGTCCCCAGGAGACACGTGCCGCACGTTTAAACACGGCCTTAACTGTGGTACCTAAATAAGTGTGTCGTGCGTTGCGTTTCTGTCAAAATGAAATTGGAACACGCAGTCTTATGGAAGTGGCTGAAATAAGAAACGCACTGACGGCGACCACTTCGAATTTCCAATTTTGACATGCGCTACGAAGTGAAGTTGGCGGCAGATATCACAAAAATGTTCATGTGCGTGTGAATGTTTAAAAACTTTTTGTCAAAATATATGGTGACGCAACGCTGTTATTTTGGTATAGCGCAGCGGAGTTTCTAATGCCGTGTTTACACGGGGGACACGTGTCGCAGGTTGGAATTATTCATCGGCCGTGTCCCCGACAGCGTTTACAAGGGGGACAGATTGGATTGTGGATCGACGTGACATGGATGATTTTATTGCATGATTTTTTAATACTTTTTGCTACCATTTGTTTAGCTTTAGATACTATTTAAGAATTTATAATAGTTTTTGACTATAAAATATTACAACCCGTTTTACTACACTTTACTTCGTGGCATCGCCGTGAAAAATAAGTAATAACATCTCTATGAAATATACATAATTGTTACAAAATAAAATTTAACCCAACCTTATCCATTCCTATTTATGTATTTTAAGCAATAATAATTTAAAATACACTTTATAATAGATACTAATTGATTCGCTGAAACCATGAATAGTTCGGGAGTAGTTGGAGTTGATGTTATATTTCAAGTCAATTTAGCAAAAAAATATACGAGTGGCGGAAGAGCTCCAATTTTACTGCTGTTTTTGTTGGTTATTATGCTAACTCCAACAACAACAACACTTTTTGTCGCTCTCGCCTGGTTTTCGAGTTATAGTACCTTGAAGTTTAAAGATTTACGAGCTTTATCTCCTAAACTATACGAGATACCGACATGATATTCATGTCATCAGAAAGGCATTTCAATTGTCTTTCATTTATGTAAAACAATATTTTTTTGAAAATCGCTCAGGAGATTTAGCTTCTAAATCTTTGAACTTCCAGGTGCTATAACTCGGATACCAGAAGAAAGCGACAAAAGGTGTTGTTGTTGTTGGAGTTAGCATTAGAAACAACAACAGAAAAGACAATAAAATGGAAGTTTAGAGCAATTGCTATTCCTTCTTGCTAAATTTGTATACATTTACGTTTAAATTTGATGACAATACATACCTGATTTCAGTCTATTAATATTTTTTCACTAAAACGCAACTCTGTTTTCTGCTGTCCCCAGAAATTTCGAGCGACATCTAATTTCCCCAGAGGACACGTTCATTTGCACACAATACATAGCTCATCTTGCCGTTTGGCTGTGAAAACAACAAAAAATGGTGTCCCCAGGGGACATCGTTTCGCACGTGCAAACACGGCATAAGGCGCAGTGATAAACGCAACGCAAGACGCACTTATTTAGGTACCACAGTTAAGGCCGTGTTTAAACGTGCGGCACGTGTCTCCTGGGGACACCATTTGTTGTTGTTTTCACAGCCAAACTGCAAGATGAACTATGGATTGTATGCAAGTGAACGTGTCCTCTAGGAAAATAAATGTCGCCCGAAATTTCTGGGGACACCAGAAAACAGAGTTGCGTTTTACTGAAAAAATATTCATAGTCTAAAATCAGGTACACATTGTCCCCATATTTAAAAGTAAATGTATACAAATTTAACAATAAGGAATAGCAGCAGATGTAAACTGAAATTTTATTGTTGTTTCTAATGCTAACTCCAAAAACCACAACACTTTTTGTCGCTCTTGTCTGGTTTCCGAGTTATAGTACCTTGAAGTTTAAAGATTTACGAGCTAAACCCTTCACTTTCTGTCTCTTTGTTTCAATTCTCCAGTGTATGTGAAGCAGATGTGATAAGTACCCTGTATAAAATTAAATCTAATTCTGTTCGCTCTAATTCTGTTAGCTCACCTTAGGGCCTTATCAAGAATACTCACTCGTACGAATCGTACGAAGTTATCACCGATTCTGTTTTGTGTTTTTCGTCGTTTTTGCTTAGAATCGACGCTTTGCTGTTTCAATTCTGTCGACGCTGCGCCGAAAAACCAAAACACGAAGACGTACGATAGTTAAAGGCATTTTACATGCTGTGCAGATTTTGCAGGTATTTAGAATACACGAAGACGTGCGAACTATCTGTCAAATCCAAACGAAAAGAAAAAGCTGTCGTCTAGTGCAAAAAATTTATATCGCCAAAGTGAATTCTATAGTTCAAAGCAAAAAAATGAAAAGGTATGTTATGAGCTCGATAAAAAGTGCAAAAATTGCTTTTATTACCTAATTTTTATTTAAAAACATACAAATTTTATTACTCATATGCATTTTTCAATTTCCTTTTCAGCGCAAAAGTTACAAGAAGCGAGCAGTTCAATTGCCTATTGAAGGAACTGCGGAAACGGCCCAAAATGACAACTGTTATTTGGAAGTAACCGGCAGCAGTGGGAGAATACATGGGAGGTCATCAGGTCAAAGTTGAATGCCCTCGGTCTCTGTATATGAAATATACAATACTATTTAAAATAAATTATATAACTTGCTCCAGCTCCGGCATGTCTAAAACATTGAAATGTCCCTCAACTTCCTTCTGTGGATACGCATAACCAAATCCTCTTCCCACAAACGACGTCTATGTAGTATAAGTCCTGGAATCATTATTCCTAACAAATAAAAATAAGTGATTGTATAGATAATTGAGCAAAAATGTTCATAAGCACTCACTATTTTTGATAATATCTCTGAAAAAAACTCACTGATAATGTATACAAATTATATAAATGCAAGGAATTTTATGTTCACTAATATGTATTTCACAATTGTTTTGTATTTCCAATTTGTTTTGTATATATTGTTGCCATACACCACCACCGCGTACTTTCACTGCGATTTTAGGAATTACTTAAAAAGATATTAAACATATTGCAAACATGGCAACACTGTGCTGTCTGCAAGCAAACAAAATCAGCAAAACATATTTGACGTTTCATATGTTTTTTTTTTGTGTTTGCAAAGGCAGACGAAGACGGTCGAAAACTATTCATGATACCAATTTTCGAGCAGAATTGACTGCGCTGGCGTTGCGAATCTTTCGATCGAGTGAGTATTCATGATAAGGCCCTTAGTTTTATCAAAATTATTCTTCCGTATATAATAAGACCTCTTACTCACATAATTAATCGCAGTCTTACAACATCTACATTTGCTTGCATTTGGAAGAGTGCAATTGTTACCCAAAAAACCTAACCATTGCTCCCCTGCTGACTATAGACCAATTAGCATTTTATCACCTTTGTCCAAAGGTGAATTTTGAATCTCTTCTTGCAAAACAAATATCATCATATATAAGTGAAAATAGCCTACTACATCCCTTCCAGTCAGGCTTTCGGGCTGCGCACAGTTGTTCTACAGCTGTGCTCAAAGTCCTGGATGATGTTCGTCCTAATTACGATGATGGTATGCTCACGCTTCTGTGTTTGCTCGATTTTTCGAAGGCTTTCGACATGGTGAATCATATGCTCTGTTCGAAACTTAAAGATCTGTTTGCATTCTCGGATAGTGCGGTCTGTCTTCTTAAGAGCTATCTATCGAATAGAACGCAAAGTTACGTGTGGCTCTGGCCTGTCACAGCTGGGCCTTATTTCTAGTGGAGTGCCACAAGGTTCTGTATTGGGGCCCCTACTGTTTTCTCTATTCATAAACGACATATTCTCGACTTGCATGTCCTCCTCTATTCATGCTTATGCAGATGACATCCAAATTTATATATCCGGCAAGAGTAATCTCAAAGAGAACCTTGTTCATACGTTGAATGAGGATTTAAACTGCATTCTGCTCTGAGCTAACAATAAAAATGTTTTGTGCTTCCTATCTCGAAAGAATCAGTGTATTTTGTGATTTTTATTTGTGATTTTTATTTTATTTTGATTTGACGTTTATTTGGGCACTCATAAATTAAAGTTTGATGCTAAAATAGTTAATCTTGGTTATCGGATTAATACCAAACTCTCATGTGCTGATCATATTAATTATCTTGTCCGTCAGATCTACCTTGCACTGCGAAGTCTCAAATAATCGGCTGCATTCACACCGCTTGTGATCAGACGTAAACTTGTAATGCAGCTTATACTCCCTCATATAACCTACTCAAGTGTTGTCTTCAGTAAGCTGGACTCGCGCTCGTACCTAAAGCTTTCTGTTGCTTTCAATAATGCCACTAGATATGTGTACGGTATACGTTATTTTGAGCATCTCGGAGAGTATAATGCCGTGTTTAACGTTCGACACGTGTCCCCTGGGGACACCATTTGTTGTTGTTTTCACAGCCAAACGGCTAGATGAACTATGTATTGTGTGCGAATGAACGCGACCCCTGGGGAAATTAGATGTCGCTCGAAATTTCTGGGGACACCAGAAAACAGAGTTGCGTTTTAGTGAAAAAATATTCATAGTCTGAAATCAAGTTTGCATTGTCCCCACATTTAAAAGCGACACGGCCGATGAATAGTTCCAAGCGTGGGACACGTGTCGCACGTGTAAACACGGCATTAAAGGTACGGTCAAACAGAACGCGTAAGGGCGTGGTTATGCTATCGAGTTTTGCTTGGCAAGTAGGACTTTTTTTTGTTGTTTTGTGTGTAAACAATTCTCTCTTTTACACACAAAACAACAAAAAAAAAGTCCTACTTGCCAAGCAAAACTCGATAGCATGACCACGACCTTGGTGGATCCAAGAACAAGGATGTACCTCTCAATGATATCCTATTTAAAAATTCACGCACTGAGGTTACAAGGCGAAAAGCCGCTCTGTCGAGCTCACATCGCATGTTTGATATCACACCAAGTTACATTTTATATGCGTGTTCAATATAAAGTTTTTTTTGTTTATTATACATCATATTTCTGTTTGCATTTTATATTTTAATTACATATTTATTACCTGCTTAATTATTTATTATTTGTTTATTTAGTTACATAGTACTCTGCACATTTATTAATTTACATATTATTTTATGATATCATATATTATTACATATTATTAATTTAAATTTTACACCCTACAGTATATTGCACATTTCACAAGAAAAAGAAAAAAATCATGAAATCTAATGTAATACAATTTTATCGACAGTATAAGTGCCTGTATAAGGGTAAGGAATAGGGGCGAGCAGAGGTTGGTGTCTTGTTTCTCAGTAACTCGTTGACGGTCCTTTCCTAGTCTAGTGTTTCCGCCCAGTTACGTTACCTTTCGCTCCGTTTAATACCTTGGAGTTACTTTAGATGATAGGCTAAGCTTCAAACCTCATTTAAAATACGCAGCTGAAAAAGTTTCCAAGATACAGACTAACCAGAATACTGCCAAATATCGGTGGCCCGAAATACGCTAAACGCAAGCTGTTGGCGGTAGTTGTCAGTTCTGTTCTCCTGTATGCCGTACCAGTTTGGGCTGACGCATTAAATACCAGTTCTTCTAGACGCAAGATAACATCCCAATATAGACTAAACTCACTAAGGATCATTAGTTGGTTTCGAACCATATCGAACGAGGCTGCATTTGTCATTACAGGTACAATTCTTATCGACATTATGGGAAAAGAGACGAAGACGAATCTACGAACGTGCTTTGCTAAATCGGAGTCTGAAGAGAGAAATTACCAAAGCAGAGAGAGAAACATCAATGGCGTAATGGCAAGCACGTTGGGATGCTACCACGAAGGCAAGATGGACCTATTGCCTAATTCCCGATATATCTATTTGGATAAATAGAACACGCGGTGAAATGAACTATTATCTGATGCAGTTTTTTTTCCGGCCACCGTTGTTTTCGGAAGTATCTGTATAAATTTTCACGACAGCTCACCACTTTGTCCGACTTGTGCTGACAAAGAAAAGAACGCAGAACACACACAACTGCATACGATTTAGAACAATTGGCAGCATTGAAGGAAAAACAGCGACTAAGATAGGAGAGCAACTTAAACAGAATATCTAAAAGCAGAAAAATGTCTCATGTATATATACCGCGCCATTCGGTGGCAAGTTCTTCTGCCAGCTGAAATAAAAATTCTTGTCGCGATATCCTTTCTCCAGTTGGTTGCTTATATAAAATACAAGCATTTATAGCAGCTAAATCCAGAATGTTGAAAAATACCTGGACAGGCCATCTATTAGATTTAGATTTTCTTCTTCACGGTCAAAAATTTGAGTTCTTTTATTCAACCAAAAAAGTTTGCATATTTATCCTAACTAAAACGGGTTTAATTTTTAAATTTTGAAGTTTATATTAAGTATATAAGAAGTTTTGTATGTATAATATTCGACGAAAGAGTTCACATTTTATAGTGTTAGGTTGAACCTAGTAACCCATAATGTTGAAATTATAAGCTATTAGGTTTAGGGCCTTATCATGAATACTCACTCGATCGAAAGATTCGCAACGCCAGCGCAGTCAATTCTGCTCGAAAATTGGTATCATGAATAGTTTTCGACCGTCTTCGTCTGCCTTTGCAAAAACAAAAAAAAAACAAATGAAACGTCAAATATGTTTTGCAGATTTTGTTTGCTTGCAGACCGCACAGTGTTGCCATGTTTGCAATATGTTAAATATCTTTTTAAGTATTTCCTAAAATCGCAGTGAAAGTACGCGGTGGTGGTGTATGGCAACAATATATACAAAACAAATTGGAAATACAAAACAATTGTGAAATACATATTAGTGAACATAAAATTCCTTGCATTTATATAATTTGTATACATTATCAGTGAGTTTTTTCAGAGATATCAGAAATAGTGAGTGCTTGTGAACATTTTTGGTCAATTATCTCTACAATCACTTATTTTTATTTGTTAGGAATAATGATTCCAGGACTTATACTACATAGACGTCGTTTGTGGGAACAGGATTTGGTTGTGCGTATCCACAGAAGGAAGTTGAGGGACATTTCAAATGTTTTAGACATGCCGGAGCAGGAGTAAGTTATAGAATTTATTTTAAATATGTATATGTATATTTGTAATTCTGTAAATTATCAATGTATACAACTATCAACTATTTTATTTTTTTTCTATTGCGAAAAGATTTGTGTCCAATTTTAGAATGGGTAAAAATTGTTTTATCATTCTTTTGGATGAGATGGCTCCGTTGATGAAACGGGGTGTAAAGTCCACGGCGATTCCTCCGATACTCAAATTGGTTGCATTTTTGCGATTCCTTGCAGTCGGTAGCTACCAAAAAGCTGTAGGGAATGAGCACATGGCATCAATGTCGCAGGCAAAGATATCTGAAACCATTCACGAATGTTTGGATATTTTTGAGCAACATATGTGTCCAAAATGGATACAATTTGAGATGTCGGAGGAGGAAGAAATAACAATGAAGCAGTTATTTTACAACAAATTTGGAATTTCTGGAGTGGTTGGTTGTGTGGACGGCACCCACATCGAAATTAAGTCACCAGGCGTACTTAGGCATTTATACTATAATAGGAAAGGTTATTATAGCATCAATGCAATGATTGTAATTACAATAAATTTGTATATAAACTTCATATAAAAATATGCAACAAAAATATACTGTTTCGTTTTAGATATGTGATTTTAACATGGTGATACGGTTTGTGGATGCCAGATTTCCAGGGTCAAACCATGATGCGTTCATATGGAGAGTAAGTGCGGCAGAGCGAATCCTCAAATCAGCTTTCGATGCAGGGAAAAGGAATACATGGCTACTGGGTAAGAATATTTTCACATTGTGTGCTAAAATTTATTAATTTTGTATATTCCAGGAGATGCAGGCTACCAGCTTCTCCCATACTTGATGACTCCATTTCGGCAACCACATCATCAGGCTGCAGTTAATTACAACTCAAAACTGGCCAAAGCACGCAACGTTAACGAGCGCTGCTTTGGTGTTTTGAAAAATCGGTTCAGGTCCATAATTGCAGAAAGAGGCTTGCATTACTCTCCGGAAAAGGCAACACAAATTGTAAATACATGTTGCGCATTGCACAACATGTGCATTTTTTATAAAAACAGTTGGGTGTTGACGGAAGAGCCGCAGTACGACGAGTCTACGGGAATTGAAATTTATGATGGGGAAGCGCCATCGACTACAGCAGTGGCAGTGAAAGAGGCGTTGGCACAATCCATTTATGGATTGTTAAATTAAATTAATAAAGATTTCGAAATTGTTAATTTAAAAATTGTATTTCACTGTAACTGCAAGAGATACGATGGGAATCGAAGGAATTTTTCGATGCACGGTCATATTAGAAAATATCCAAAACATAAGATTTTTTAGCAAGAGCTATTTATTATTTAGCTATAATATATAATAAAATCACATTCATTGTGTAAACTCAAAACTTAAAATAAAATCACATTCTTTGTGTAAACTAAAAACTGAAAACTTAAAATAAAATCACATTCTTTGTGTAAACTAAAAACTGAAAACTTAAAATAAAATCACATTCATTGTGTAATGTAAAAATTGCAAATTCATAAAAAAAATCGCATTCACTGGTGATTAGAGGCAATTTTCTCCAGCGATGCAGCTATTCGCCCCAACAAATTATTTTGCTCTCGGAGCAAAAGAATATACGTTTCCTCTTCAGTCTTCCTTCGCTTCGGTACCGGCGAACACGGCAGAGGCGAGGTTGGCGTCGGCTCTGGCAAAGGTTCTGTCGTTAAAGTTGCGGTCGTCAACGTTGATACCGAGGCTGCAGAAGTGGAGGCTAAAAAGAAAAAGTTAACAATTTACATTAGATAAATAATCGATATGAACAATAAATACAATATTATCCACAATACCTTCGTCATCCCTGACCCTCTGGGACAAGAGCTCCCGGTTGTTCACATTTTCCCCGTGGAATTGTCCAACGGGACAAACATTTGCCGTTAGGCTGATTATTTTATCAACCTCCTGCTCCGCAGGGGTCAATGAAGACAGGCACGGAGATCCACCTCCCGTTTTATTCCTTTCAATGGCGTTGGCCGCCAACTTCCGCTTGGTCCTCGACTTCAAGTCAGCCCAAACCTTATGAGATTATGAAAACATATTTATATATTGTACAATTACATACATATATATTTTACAATAAAGCTTTACCTTTTTCCACTCTGCCGTGCTTCTGTGGGGAGGACCGAGGGCATTCAACTTTGACCTGATGGCCTCCCATGTACCTTCCCACTGCTGCCGGTTAGTTCCAAACACTGGAGCGCCAGTTGCCATCTCGGGCCGTTTCCGCAGCTCACGCAACAGGCAATTAAATTGCTCGCTTGTTGTAACTTTTGCGCTGAAAAAGTAATTGAAAATTGCATATGAGTAAAATTTGTCTGTTTTGAAATAAAAATGAGGTAATAAAACCAATTTTGCACTTTTTATCGAGCTCATAACATACCTTTTCATTTTTTCACTTTGAACTTCACTTTGGTGGTATAAATTTTTCGCACTAGACTACAGCTTTTTGTTTTCGTTTGGATTTGACAGATAGTTCGCACGTCTTCGTGTATTCTAAATACTTGAAAAATCTGCAAAGCATGTAAAATGCCTTTAACTATCGTACGTCTTCGTGTTTTGGTTTTTCGGCGCAGCGTCGACAGAATTGAAACAGCAAAGCGTCAATTCTAAGCAAAAACGACGAAAAACACAAAACAGAATCGGTGATAACTTCGTACGATTCGTTCTAGTGAGTATTCATGATAAGGCCCTAAGTTCCAAATTGCGCACTTTCATGAAGTTATAAATTTAGTAAGATAATTCATACATTTGGTTAAATCTTTCAACTGTTAAAGTTGACAATATTAACTCAAAAGTTAAATACATAAATTTTTCTTACAAAATTTGTTTAATTATTATATTATTACGTTAGGAATTTAAACTCTTAAGTTTAAAAATTACTCATATTAATATAAATTTTCTTATAAATTTGGACTAATATTTAAACTTCAAAAAGTTAATTATCCGGTGATTTTATACTTTACCTCAGGGTTTCAATCCAATCTAAACCTCTATGTTTACTCACCTACATGGCTAAACAGCTAGAGAAAGGAAATAATAAGTTATTTTGGTATAGCGCAGCGGAGTTTGTAATGCCGTGTTTACACGGGGGACACGTGTCGCAGGTTGGAATTATTCATCGGCCGTGTCCCCCACATCGTTTACAAGGGGGACAGATTGGATTGTGGATCGACGTGACATGGATGATTTTATTGCATGATTTTTTAATACTTTTTGCTACCACTTGTTTAGCTTTAGATACTATTTAAGAATTTATAATAGTTTTTGACTATAAAATATTACAACCCGTTTTACTACACTTTACTTCGTGGCATCGCCGTGAAAAACAAGTAATAACATCTCTATGAAATATACATAATTGTTACAAAATAAAATTTAACCCAACCTTATCCATTCCTATTTATGTATTTTAAGCAATAATAATTTAAAATACACTTTATAATAGATACTAATTGATTCGCTGAAACCATGAATAGTTCGGGAGTAGTTGGAGTTGATGTTATATTTCAAGTCAATTTAGCAAAAAAATATACGAGTGGCGGAAGAGCTCCAATTTTACTGCTGTTTTTGTTGGTTATTATGCTAACTCCAACAACAACAACACTTTTTGTCGCTCTCGCCTGGTTTTCGAGTTATAGTACCTTGAAGTTTAAAGATTTACGAGCTTTATCTCCTAAACTATACGAGATACCGACATGATATTCATGTCATCAGAAAGGCATTTCAATTGTCTTTCATTTATGTAAAACAACATTTTTTTGAAAATCGCTCAGGAGATTTAGCTTCTAAATCTTTGAACTTCCAGGTGCTATAACTCGGAAACCAGAAGAAAGCGACAAAAGGTGTTGTTGTTGTTGGAGTTAGCATTAGAAACAACAAAAGAAAAGACAATAAAATGGAAGTTTAGAGCAATTGCTATTCCTTCTTGCTAAATTTGTATACATTTACGTTTAAATTTGATGACAATACATACCTGATTTCAGTCTATTAATATTTTTTCACTAAAACGCAACTCTGTTTTCTGCTGTCCCCAGAAATTTCGAGCGACATCTAATTTCCCCAGAGGACACGTTCATTTGCACACAATACATAGCTCATCTTGCCGTTTGGCTGTGAAAACAACAAAAAATGGTGTCCCCAGGGGACATCGTTTCGCACGTGCAAACACGGCATAAGGCGCAGTGATAAACGCAACGCAAGACGCACTTATTTAGGTATCACAGTTAAGGCCGTGTTTAAACGTGCGGCACGTGTCTCCTGGGGACACCATTTGTTGTTGTTTTCACAGCCAAACTGCAGGATGAACTATGGATTGTATGCAAGTGAACGTGTCCTCTAGGGAAATAAATGTCGCCCGAAATTTCTGGGGACACCAGAAAACAGAGTTGCGTTTTACTGAAAAAATATTCATAGTCTAAAATCAGGTACACATTGTCCCCATATTTAAAAGTAAATGTATACAAATTTAACAATAAGGAATAGCAGCAGATGTAAACTGAAATTTTATTGTTGTTTCTAATGCTAACTCCAAAAACCACAACACTTTTTGTCGCTCTTGTCTGGTTTCCGAGTTATAGTACCTTGAAGTTTAAAGATTTACGAGCTAAACCCTTCACTTTCTGTCTCTTTGTTTCAATTCTCCAGTGTATGTGAAGCAGATGTGATAAGTACCCTGTATAAAATTAAATCTAATTCTGTTCGCTCTAATTCTGTTAGCTCACCTTAGTTTTATCAAAATTATTCTTCCGTATATAATAAGACCTCTTACTCACATAATTAATCGCAGTCTTACAACATCTACATTTGCTTGCATTTGGAAGAGTGCAATTGTTACCCAAAAAACCTAACCATTGCTCCCCTGCTGACTATAGACCAATTAGCATTTTATCACCTTTGTCCAAAGGTGAATTTTGAATCTCTTCTTGCAAAACAAATATCATCATATATAAGTGAAAATAGCCTACTACATCCCTTCCAGTCAGGCTTTCGGGCTGCGCACAGTTGTTCTACAGCTGTGCTCAAAGTCCTGGATGATGTTCGTCCTAATTACGATGATGGTATGCTCACGCTTCTGTGTTTGCTCGATTTTTCGAAGGCTTTCGACATGGTGAATCATATGCTCTGTTCGAAACTTAAAGATCTGTTTGCATTCTCGGATAGTGCGGTCTGTCTTCTTAAGAGCTATCTATCGAATAGAACGCAAAGTTACGTGTGGCTCTGGCCTGTCACAGCTGGGCCTTATTTCTAGTGGAGTGCCACAAGGTTCTGTATTGGGGCCCCTACTGTTTTCTCTATTCATAAACGACATATTCTCGACTTGCATGTCCTCCTCTATTCATGCTTATGCAGATGACATCCAAATTTATATATCCGGCAAGAGTAATCTCAAAGAGAACCTTGTTCATACGTTGAATGAGGATTTAAACTGCATTCTGCTCTGAGCTAACAATAAAAATGTTTTGTGCTTCCTATCTCGAAAGAATCAGTGTATTTTGTGATTTTTATTTGTGATTTTTATTTTATTTTGATTTGACGTTTATTTGGGCACTCATAAATTAAAGTTTGATGCTAAAATAGTTAATCTTGGTTATCGGATTAATACCAAACTCTCATGTGCTGATCATATTAATTATCTTGTCCGTCAGATCTACCTTGCACTGCGAAGTCTCAAATAATCGGCTGCATTCACACCGCTTGTGATCAGACGTAAACTTGTAATGCAGCTTATACTCCCTCATATAACCTACTCAAGTGTTGTCTTCAGTAAGCTGGACTCGCGCTCGTACCTAAAGCTTTCTGTTGCTTTCAATAATGCCACTAGATATGTGTACGGCATACGTTATTTTGAGCATCTCGGAGAGTATAATGCCGTGTTTAACGTTCGACACGTGTCCCCTGGGGACACCATTTGTTGTTGTTTTCACAGCCAAACGGCTAGATGAACTATGTATTGTGTGCGAATGAACGCGACCCCTGGGGAAATTAGATGTCGCTCGAAATTTCTGGGGACACCAGAAAACAGAGTTGCGTTTTAGTGAAAAAATATTCATAGTCTGAAATCAAGTTTGCATTGTCCCCACATTTAAAAGCGACACGGCCGATGAATAGTTCCAAGCGTGGGACACGTGTCGCACGTGTAAACACGGCATTAAAGGTACGGTCAAACACAACGCGTAAGGGCGTGGTTATGCTATCGACTTTTGCTTGGCAAGTAGGACTTTTTTTTGTTGTTTTGTGTGTAAACAATTCTCTCTTTTACACACAAAACAACAAAAAAAAAGTCCTACTTGCCAAGCAAAACTCGATAGCATGACCACGACCTTGGTGGATCCAAGAACAAGGATGTACCTCTCAATGATATCCTATTTAAAAATTCACGCACTGAGGTTACAAGGCGAAAAGCCGCTCTGTCGAGCTCACATCGCATGTTTGATATCACACCAAGTTACATTTTATATGCGTGTTCAATATAAAGTTTTTTTTGTTTATTATACATCATATTTCTGTTTGCATTTTATATTTTAATTACATATTTATTACCTGCTTAATTATTTATTATTTGTTTATTTAGTTACATAGTACTCTGCACATTTATTAATTTACATATTATTTTATGATATCATATATTATTACATATTATTAATTTATATTTTACACCCTACAGTATATTGCACATTTCACAAGAAAAAGAAAAAAATCATGAAATCTAATGTAATACAATTTTATCGACAGTATAAGTGCCTGTATAAGGGTAAGGAATAGGGGCGAGCAGAGGTTGGTGTCTTGTTTCTCAGTAACTCGTTGACGGTCCTTTCCTAGTCTAGTGTTTCCGTCCAGTTACGTTACCTTTCGCTCCGTTTAATACCTTGGAGTTACTTTAGATGATAGGCTAAGCTTCAAACCTCATTTAAAATACGCAGCTGAAAAAGTTTCCAAGATACAGACTAACCAGAATACTGCCAAATATCGGTGGCCCGAAATACGCTAAACGCAAGCTGTTGGCGGTAGTTGTCAGTTCTGTTCTCCTGTATGCCGTACCAGTTTGGGCTGACGCATTAAATACCAGTTCTTCTAGACGCAAGATAACATCCCAATATAGACTAAACTCACTAAGGATCATTAGTTGGTTTCGAACCATATCGAACGAGGCTGCATTTGTCATTACAGGTACAATTCTTATCGACATTATGGGAAAAGAGACGAAGACGAATCTACGAACGTGCTTTGCTAAATCGGAGTCTGAAGAGAGAAATTACCAAAGCAGAGAGAGAAACATCAATGGCGTAATGGCAAGCACGTTGGGATGCTACCACGAAGGCAAGATGGACCTATTGCCTAATTCCCGATATATCTATTTGGATAAATAGAACACGCGGTGAAATGAACTATTATCTGATGCAGTTTTTTTTCCGGCCACCGTTGTTTTCGGAAGTATCTGTATAAATTTTCACGACAGCTCACCACTTTGTCCGACTTGTGCTGACAAAGAAAAGAACGCAGAACACACACAACTGCATACGATTTAGAACAATTGGCAGCATTGAAGGAAAAACAGCGACCAAGATAGGAGAGCAACTTAAACAGAATATCTAAAAGCAGAAAAATGTCTCATGTATATATACCGCGCCATTCGGTGGCAAGTTCTTCTGCCAGCTGAAATAAAAATTCTTGTCGCGATATCCTTTCTCCAGTTGGTTGCTTATATAAAATACAAGCATTTATAGCAGCTAAATCCAGAATGTTGAAAAATACCTGGACAGGCCATCTATTAGATTTAGATTTTCTTCTTCACGGTCAAAAATTTGAGTTCTTTTATTCAACCAAAAAAGTTTGCATATTTATCCTAACTAAAACGGGTTTAATTTTTAAATTTTGAAGTTTATATTAAGTATATAAGAAGTTTTGTATGTATAATATTCGACGAAAGAGTTCACATTTTATAGCGTTAGGTTGAACCTAGTAACCCATAATGTTGAAATTATAAGCTATTAGGTTTAGTTCCAAATTGCGCACTTTCATGAAGTTATAAATTTAGTAAGATAATTCATACATTTGGTTAAATCTTTCAACTGTTAAAGTTGACAATATTAACTCAAAAGTTAAATACATAAATTTTTCTTACAAAATTTGTTTAATTATTATATTATTACGTTAGGAATTTAAACTCTTAAGTTTAAAAATTACTCATATTAATATAAATTTTCTTATAAATTTGGACTAATATTTAAACTTCAAAAAGTTAATTATCCGGTGATTTTATACTTTACCTCAGGGTTTCAATCCAATCTAAACCTCTATGTTTACTCACCTACATGGCTAAACAGCTAGAGAAAGGAAATAAGTAAACACAAGTGTTTATATATATGTACATACATGTAATTTTAATTATTTCCCTGCAGTAAAATCTTCTAGTTCTTAACTGTAGAATAAGTAGTTCTTTTCGAACCAGTAGTAACCCTCACTGCATCTTATTTTAATGGAATGAACTGTCGCTTTTCACGTGGCGGTGTCCTAGGAGGTGGCAATTGACCCGCTCTACATTACATTAGAACCAGTTAAAAGATAGTTCACAAATGACTCTTCTATACTAGTTCAAAAAGCACTAGAATAGTTAGAGTGCTTTTTGAACTAGTATAGAAGAGTCATTTGTGAACTATCTTTTAACTGGTTCTAATGTAATGCAGAGAGGGTCAATTAAGAACAAAATGATTTTTCATTGAATTTTGCTTTCACTTATATTTATTGTTTGTTACATATAACAAATTGAAACGTTTTTTTATTCATTCTTCTTTTCGATGCATATGTTTTTAAAAATTCTCTTTTTTTGTAGCTGTATCGCCTTTCTCAGTTGAGTTTCGGGTGGCTCCAACACCGGTAAAGTTGAAATAGAATCTGCGAATTTGAGAACTTTGTAACCATTGTAATTAAATAAATGAGTGACGTTTATTATAAAATTTTACCTAGTAGTGCACTATACAAATTTTTAAAATCCTTTAACCGTTTTTTTCCGTGCGTCCCATCAATATTAAAATTTAAGAATACGTCCTCACTTAAAACATTTCTCAGATTTTTTGTGAGGCACTGGCGTAGAAGGGTGGTTATAGTGGATACCTTAAACGGTATGATGTAATGAGCAATTTAGAGACTATTAAAATTCAAAAAACCTACATATATACTGCGATTAACTGGAATTATTTTGGCATCCACATGTTGCAGGTTTTCAACATTTACGGGAAACATTGAAACCACTGCACCTGACGAAGACTCCTGGCGAATCAAATTTCCTAGTAAAACTTTTTGCTCTGCAAGGGCTGCCGTAATTGCAGAATTATTTGCATAATGGTTTTCTGAAAATAATTTACCTTTACATATTATAATGTATTGTTCAGCTGATTACCTACGTTCAAATTTTTCAAGCCTGTTGCTGATATTATCCAATTTTTCTTGAATTTCGGCGCAGTTTTTGCAAGTGTGTTTTTTCTCATCTGATAATCAAAAAGGGTACTTATGTAGTATATTATTGTAAAACGAAATGTATGTCATTAGAATATATGTAGATCTTTTGATCAATAAAAAAGTCAAATATTAATTTTTCTTGAAGGCTTTTACTCACATTTTGTACGAAGGCTACTCGCTGCACCAACATTCAATCGCTATAAAAATCCCAGAGATTTTTCCTCTGAAACGTAGACTGTACTAGAAAGCGTTAAATGCTTTTTAGGCTGAACCGTACAGTTCCCAGAATTGTCGGTGTAATGCGTTGCAAGCGGTAAATTGTTCTCAGTAGGCCTTTTCAACATTTTTATGTTTAAATCCCTTTGGAGTTTTATTATCCTTCTTGTAGAGCGTTTACTCATGGCTATATGCTTAATAAAATTAACTTATATAAAATACTTATAAAATATACTTCTCTTTTACTTACTTTGTTAAAATAAAATTTTCCGCAGCACAGAAAGTCCCTTTGCTTCTGCGAACGATTTGCAACTAACTTCGTTTCTTCTAGCGACCGACCGCACGAAGTTATTTTATATACAATTTGCACAAAACGGTAAATTTCAATATCGACTGACTCCCAGCCGCATTACTTTGGAACTAGTAAATATCCAGTTCCGAATATACTTACAAATAATCACTTTAGCTGCATTACATTGCAACTAGGGTTATTATGGTTCCATTTGCACTAGTAGCAAACTATTTCTTTTTGGAACTAGTTGCGATTTTTACTGCAGGGTTATTATAGTAATTCTTTTCATGTCTTACAAAAATATGTACCACAAACAAAGGCTTAAATTATTGTTTCTTGGTGTTTGTCTGTTTTTTTTTTTGCTTAAATGATTGTTTTTGATATAAAGGTAAAGGTAAAGGTAAAGGTATGAGGACATTTTGGTGAAACAATACAATGTAAGTGTAGCCTTTTAGTGCTTTTGAGATCATGTACATGTTTGAGATGATTTATCATGAAGGTACTATCTTTGATAGTTTTCTTACAAACGAAACATGTAAATTCGTTTATCATTTTGTTATAGAATTTAGTACATTTACGTTTTCTTTGTTGCAGAAGCTCTGTAGAGTGTTCCAAATTTCAAATACTCTAGGTGAAGCCTGTGATTTTGGAAACTTATAAATACATTTTTCAAAAAATGTTAAGTATCGCTTGTAAAATTTATATTAAATATATAAAAAGTTTTAAAATATATATCGAAAACTTTCTCGAAACTGTAATGGCTTGGTATTGGTAATAACTTACGATCTATCGAAATAAAATACTGAGAAATTTCGTTTTTTGATGTTCCAATTGCCACAATGGTTGGTTCAGGAAATTCCAAGCAAATGTTAGATGGGTGATTATTCCAGTCAAAATAGCGAATAAATTTCGAAACGCTTTGGTTAAAGTTTCCACGTTTTTTTTCTTTTGTGTCTGGAGGAGAAGGTAATAATTTCAATAGTGCCAAACATTTTCTTATGACATTATTCCACTCTGTAAAATAAATGTATTTTTTATATTAGAATGAATTTAAAAATTTTGTATTATTTATTACGTACCTGTCAGCGAGTCAATGGAGACTTTAGAGACCTTTAGACTCCAGTGTAGATAGAACGTGTTGTTCTACAGTAGACCATTCCGTACATAAGTTTGTTGAAATTTCTGGTAATTGCAAGTCAAAATCAATCAAAACCTGCTTCGTAAATCTTATGAAAATTGTTGGTGCATTTTACTATATTATACTAACCAACACGGGATCTAAATAGTAGAAAGGAAAATCCGTTTGTATATAAAAATTGGTCCGTAAATACTCCTTTCTTGCCTGCACGGTTTTTCGGAGAATGTTTATTAAATTTTCTCTGTTGGCGGGAATATCTACGGTTTTGAAAAAAGAGAGAATTTAATCCGATAACTGAATGCCTGTCGAATCTTCATTGTCTTTTTCTTGTCGTTGTGAACTCGTAGTAGGTGCGCTGAAGCTTTTCTTTTTAAAATTTCGGAACTTTAGTTGGTTTACTAAATATCCAGTATTATTATCTGGATTATAAAATATATATTCTATATATTTTCAGGCTAAATCCATTATTAAATAAATATACTAAAAACTCGCGGAGAAAACTTAACTGAACGACTTGAAATAAAACACTACACTGTCAATTTTGCCAAACTACATCATATATTTAAAAATATAGTATATATATTTATTTGTTTATTACCCAAAGTTCGTAGCCTATTTTAGTATTACAAATAGAACTAATCACGTCGCAAATGTTTGTAATGCCGCGTGCAGAGCTAGTAATCTAATTTGAATGATCGCTATTTTGCCTCACCTCGTTAGTTACCAGCAGTCGCTCTGTACCCATCATAAAACAAACTGTAAGTACATGGCATTTTCCTAGAACACAATCGGATGACATTTTCTTTGAAAGCTACTGTTTTTGTGTTAAGTTTAAGATTTCAATGCAGATAACTTCATAAAATTTCATATATATTCTAGCGGTCCAAAAACCGCTCAGGGTAGACAACGGTAGAGTACATATTATTATCAGGAAAAACGAACGAAGAAGAGAAATATATATTGAAAAATTAAACAGCTATATATTAGAAAAAGTTGTGCAGTAAGTTCAAGAAAAATAAAAACCTGGAATTTAAAAATTTAGATTAAAGTCTCAAAAGCGGTCATTTGACCACTTTGGTGGGTTTAGTGTTAAAAGACCTTTCAGTAGTGTAAAAATGTATAATTACTGTAATAATTACTTTATGCGAAAATGTAAACTGTATAATTAACCAACAAAAACTTAAGCCTTTACGCTTAAGCTTTAGTACTTTACGTTTAGCATAACCTAATCTTGTGCACGTTATATAAATTAAAAGTTAAAAAAAGTAATAAATTTACGTACCCATATTAATTTGCAATTCATTTTCAAAGCAATTTACATTAAAATGATCCTCACAGATGCCTGCATGTTTGGATTTGAATTCTTTTTTTCGCTGGCAAAACTCCGACCAAAATTATGATAACCGAACAACTGATGGAAATTTGAAAACCCGTACCACTAACTTTTCCTTTAACGTTATTGCAAAAATTCTCAGAGCATTTCAATCACAAAATTCAATCACAAAAATTTTACATCAAAAATTATTGTTATAACCGGTGTGCAGGCGCCTCGAAACAAAATTTGAATACAAATATTTATTGACGTCAATTGAAATCCCTGTCAAACGAAAAAAAATAACGGACCTGTGCGTGGCGCAACCTTCTTTCTATAAACCTTGATTGCAAACACAAATCAAGTTTTTGTAAAAATTTGTTTTCTTGTTTTTTGTATTATATAGGGTCCGCTATCTAAAGTTTTTTTTTTCAACTAGTGCTTATTTCGTGAATGGTATCACTGGTATGTCTGATTTGACAGATAATTAGTTTTATCCTTCCGCTGAACGAATATGGTTGTGTATACGCTTGAACAACGCTGGGAAATATTGCGACATTACTTTGAAAATCCGATGCCGATTTTGCCAAAAAAATCATCTTTTCAGATGAAGCTCATTTTGATCTTGGCGCACGCATACATTGAAAAGCCGGTGCACCCAAAACGAGTCACTGTTTGGTGCGGATTTTGGTACAGAGGCATAATTGGGCCATTTTTCTTCGAAAATGAGCAAGGAGTGGCCGTTACAGTCAATGGCGATCGTTATCGGGCCATGTTGAAGAGGAGGATATTGGCAACATTTGGTTTCAACAGGACGGCACTACGTGCCACACAGCCGAAGCTACACTCGCATTTTCAAAAAAAAAAAAGGTTATTTGGCGGGCCCTATATATTTAATGTTCACTCTGTGGTGGACATGAGCAGAACATTTTTTGGAGTGTGCCCTCTCTTTATTATGTTTGTTTTTTATACCCTACACACGAAGTGAATAGGGTATATTCACTTACTGCTTCCGTTTGTAACGCATTAAAGGAGGCGTGACAGGTATAGAAAAGTATATATATTCTTGATCAGCGTGACCTCCTGAGTCGATTTAGCCATGTCCGTCTGTCTGTCTGTCTGTCTGTCTGTGGAAATCACGATTACAAGAGAACGAATAGAGATATCTTCCTCAAACTTTGCACGAATATTGTATATCACTAGAAACTCATCGCTATTGAAAATGGGCAAAATCGGATAATTACCATGCCTACTTTTTATACTGAATATCAATTCATCCATGCTTATAGCTCAATTTCTCAGCTTGTAGAACGAATTTGGGGTTGAAATTTTGTCCAGAAGTCCATTGTCTCTGACCAAAACAGATCACCAAAAATGGGCGTGGTCTGCCCACTAATTAAATAAAACTCGATTACAGGAGAACGAATAGAGATATTTTCATCAAATTCGGCACGAATATTCTCTGTCGTCACAGGCTATTTGAGATTGAAAAGGAAACAAATTAGACAATTGCCAATTTTTAAGTAAACGTGTGTAGGGTATATGAACTTCGGCCAGGCCGAAGTTAACACTCTTTTTGGTTAATAATAATTTTACTTATTATTCTTTATTATTCGAGCTTAATTTGGTTATAAAATTAATATTGTTTTGGGCTCAGGGTCAAATAAAAACGTTATTTCGTTTTCTACATTATATCACAATTGTAGCAATATGTATTTAAAACAACAAATCTTGCTGTTTTCTTTTAAAAACAACAACAAATTTCGACTCAAACTGCCAGGTGAGATAGCTATTTCGAAATTTTATTTATTTATTTCGAAATTTTATTTAATCAAATTTTATTGATCTATTTCATTTCATATGGTTTACACATAATTGTTTCCAAAAATTAATGTCTTAAAGCTATGTTTGCAAATTAGCAATAATATCGTGTAACAATAATTTTCGAATGACGAAAATAACCGCACAACAACACTACGCATCACAAGTTCGTCAAGGAGGCAACCGTGATTGGTGAGAAAACTCACCACAAATCAGCGAGAAGCGGGTTACGAGCTGAGAGCAACACAAACAGAGCAACGAAGAACAACGGGAACATGTTTAAGAGCTACTCACTATAAAATTTAGCTCAGGTTGTGTCATTAGAATATACGAATTAGCTCCAAAATTATATACTATATATTCTGCATTCAACAATGCTATTATCGTCTTGTTATTCTTGGTTATTGGTAGAGGAATTAATTTGAATATGTCGGATGGTTCAGTGGACATCAACGGTATTTCAGCGTTTACAATTAATTTTTTATCAGAGATAATTCCTTTAGCTGTTAACCTTCTATAAACTTCTTTTAATTCACCTGGTAATACCTTGCTTGGAGGTAGCTGTCCTTTTATAACTTCTATTTCATGCTGCAGCTGACCAGGATTTAGTAGATGGGGATTAATATGACCGTGATTTATGTCAATCAGAAGTCCTATGATCGATGATTGGATGCTATCGCAATCATCCAATATTATAATTATCCAATCTATTTGAGATGTTAGTAGCTGGAAAATCAATGCACTTCTTTCTTCGTTTTGTACCTTGGTAATTTCCTCATAAAATATTCCTAACTGCTTTCTCATTTTGTGATCATTTCTATTTACATATATCCTCCGTAATCTTTTTCAGGATGTTGACTGTTGAGTCGATGGTTGTTGTTTGCAGTTGATTTTTCTGGTTGTCCAAAAGATTTCTCATGTTTTCCTCCATCTCGTCTCTGTCATCAGCGTCCATCATTCCGAAAAGAACATGGTATACTGAGCCGACAAATTCAAATGGAGCTCTCTTTCTTCTTGGTTTTCTGATGAGTAGATCGTTGTTTTCCTTGAGTATATTATATCGCCTGATGCTGACATCGTTTCACATGCGTCTATATATTTGGCTAACCGAAAACATTGCTCGTTGAGTGATTTAATAAACCCTGGGATGATGTCCATTTCTTGTAAGTATGTAGTTAAATCGAAATATATAAGTAAGTTCCATCTTGACATTTCAATATCCATTTTACCGACCTTATGCATGAAAATTGTTGTACCATTTTGTAGTGGTGATATTGCAGCACCCCTCATAAATGGTTCTGCTCTTAATCCCTTTGCAAGAAGTAGGCAAATAAGAATCAGAAAACAGCTCTGTATATTTGATTTTCCTTTTAATGATTTTGTCGGTTTATTACTTGCCAGGTTGACAATTTTCGATTCGCCCTTTGTTTTTTTTAGTTCCGTGACTTCTATTCGTTTTCTCCTATTACTGACAGGGTGCATATCCGTTTGAGCCTTTGTGAAGTTAACTTTTACTTTCCCTGTTTCCTTAGAATCATAAAAATCTGAAATCATTAGAGGGCAAAGTTTATGTATAGGACGTTTGATTGTGCCATTCTGGAGTTTTAACGTAACCACTCGCGTTTTACCATCTTCACCTTTGTGGACTTCCAATATTCTTCCCGAGGGCCATTTCTAAATGCGTGTCTCATTTTTTATCAACACTAACTGATTCTTTTCTAAGTTTTCTTGCGGGTATTTCCATTTATACTGCTGTTGTAAAGTTGTCAAGTATTCCTCCCTCCATCTTTTCCAAAAGTCTTGTTTTATTTTTTGGATCAGCTTCAATTTATCTAAAGAAGATATCTTTGATTCTGCTATTGGGTCGGGGATGTCGATTATCGGATGCCCAATTAGGAAATGCCCTGGAGTTAAGATATTTACGTCTTCCGGACTGCTACCCATGGAATATAATGGCCTTG
Organism: Myopa testacea; assembly: GCA_949629155.1. Taxonomy (NCBI): domain Eukaryota; kingdom Metazoa; phylum Arthropoda; class Insecta; order Diptera; family Conopidae; genus Myopa; species Myopa testacea. The sequence goes on along the minus strand of OX451346.1, from coordinate 19,659,835 downwards.
AATTCAAGACAGCTTCAATTTGTGCTAAGAGAGTACTCATTTCTTCATATGTTAGTTTAACGTCACCAATTACCCTATTTAAGTGATGTTTCATGGATTTAACACCGGCTTCCCAAATTCCTCCAAAGTGAGGAGCTGCCGGCGGAATAAATTTCCATTCTATTTTCTCGGTTGCTAATACTGGTGCTACTGTTGCATTATTTTTTAGTACCTTTTTAAAGTCTTTGTCGATTTTTCTGTGTGCTCCGACAAAGTTTGTGCCATTATCAGAGTATATGTACTTACTTTTTACTCTTCTGCTAAAAAATCGCCTTAATGCTGCCAAGAAGCATTCTGTAGTCATATCTGTTACTGCTTCTAAATGAATAGCCTCTGTAGATAGACAGACAAATATGGCTACATAACCTTTATGTGTTTTTTGACCCCTTCCTTTGGAACACTTCATTTGGAAGGGACCTGCATAGTCAACTCCAGTAGAAGTAAATGGATGAGATTCTGTTACTCGAGATTCTGGTAGGTTGCCCATTATTTACATGCTCGTACTTTGAGTGTATCGTATACATCTAGGACAATGTCTTATACATTTCTTGATGATACTTTTGGCTCCAATAATCCAATAGTTTCGTCTAAGTATGCACTCCATCAACCGATTACTTCCATGTAGTGATGTTTTATGGGTATATTCAACTAATAGATCAACCAACTTTGATTTGTGAAGAACTATTGGATGTTTCTGATTGTAGGTTAGCGATGAACGTTCTATTCTTCCTCCAACTCTTAAGATACCATCATTATCTAAAAGCGTGTTTAGCGTGGCCAAATTACTTCTTCTATCAACTTGTTTATTGTTTTTAATAGAATTGATCTCCTCGGCAAAATCTATCTGTTGTTGATACCTTATGATGCTTTGATGTGCTAACCAGAGTTCTTCGGCTGTTAGATAAGGCATCATTTTGAATTTCTTAAGATTTATAATAAACCGTTGTACATATGCTACGATTCTTTCCAACTTTGAATAACTGGATATTTTATCTAGTAAAGGCTCCATAAAATGTTCTTGTTTTTGTGTCGTGACTGTTGCAATGATTATGTTTTCAGTTGATCGTTGTTTCAGAGGGTGATGAACGCTTTCGGATAGCCATGTTGGTCCATTCCACCATAGTTTGAATTGTAGAAGTTTTTCTGGTGAAATACCTCTTGATGCTATATCAGCAGGATTGTCACTGGATGCTACATGATTCCAAACTCCTTCTGGCAATAACTTATGAATCTCTGCCACTTTATTTCTAATAAATTTGTCTTTATTTTTATTATTTTGTATCCAACCTAATGTTATAGTGGAGTCACTCCACGCGAATATGTTTACCTTGTTTTTAATTGTTTGTAACACCTTGTTTATTAGCTTTGCCAGCAAATGTGCTGCACATACATGTAGTTCTAGTTTTGGTAGCGTTTTTTTGTTTTTAACTGGATTTACTCTGTTCTTTGCTGCTAGAATTGTTACATGTGACCCTCTTTTTGCATATACAACGCTTGAAAAAGCTTTTTCTGATGCATCTGCAAATCCATGAAGTTCCCAATGCACTTCATTTTCTACTTGTACCCATCTTGGAATTTTTATTTCTTCAATTTTAAAGAATTTTGCTTCTAATTCCGTCCATTCTTTAGATAATTCTTCGTTTAAGATTTCATCCCAGTCAATGTTCAGTAGCCACAATTTTTGTATAAATAATTTGATAGCCACAGTTATTGGCGCTAACCATCCCATTGGGTGAAATATTTTTGCCAGTTTTGATAAAGCTTGTCTTTTTGTAATTACTTTTATTTTCTCCTGATTTATTTTGAATAAAAATTCGTCATTGCAAGGGTTCCAATGCAATCCTAGAGTTTTTATTGCATCACCTTTTTCCAGCTGTATTATCTCATTTTTTTGTGCAGCTCCATCATAATTTATTATACTTTCACAATTTGATAGCCATTTCCGCAAATTAAATCCATATTTATGTAATTCTCTGGTAACTTCTTGTTTGTAATTTTTACATTCTTCGATTGTATCTGCTCACTAGTATCTGATTTCACTAATTTTATCATTGTCACATTTTTCGGCTATATCCTATAGGGCCATTGTTGCTAAAAATGGTGCACATGCCGTGCCATATGTAACTGTCGTTAGCTGGAATTCTTTTATCGGGTCGTTTCTGCTTTTTCTCCTTAAAATCGTTTGGTATTGCTGATCTTCTGCTATCTTAATCTGTCAATACATCTTTTCTATATTTCCCATTACTACGTACCTTCACAATCTCCATTTTAGAATAATTTCAAAGAGATCTTTCTGAAGTCTAGGGCCAACTAAGAGCACATCGTTCAAACTGCTTCCACTGGTAGTTTTTGCTGATCCATCGAGAACTACTCTGACTTTTGTTGTTAAACTGCTTTGTCGAATTACTGCTTGATGTGGTAGATAATATTTGCCTTCTTGTTGGAAAGGAATGAAGTATGATACAAAATTTCACATTTTCACAATTTCAGTTTCATATGAATGTGCCACACCTTTCTGTTTCCGATCAACTTCAAATTTTACAGAAATTACTTCGTTATCCAATGGAACAATTTTAGGGGGCGGCGTAAAAAAATGATGCAAAAAATTTTCACCAAGTATAGCTAAGGTCCACCCTAATGTGGACGCATACATACACTACCGGCCAAAAGTTTCGAAGCACCACTCCTGTTCATAGAAAATCGTGTGGCATTTCTATATTGTATAAATTTTGATTTTTTCTTTTTTAATAGGATGGTTGTAAAGTAATAACTGTAATATGGAACCCAAAACGGGTTTACGGCGTTCATTGTTCAATTGCATGCTCAAACAATGCACTAAGTAAAGAAATTGGATTTTTTTGTTTATTGCACTTGCCATACAAAATCGAGAAAAAGGGTTAGAAAAACCTTCTTCAGGTACTCAAGGTAATTTTTTTTTGTGCGGTAATTACTAATGGTAATTATGAATAATTATTACCATCCATTTTTTACCCTGGGTCAAGTATAAAAGGCTGACCTAGAATATTGACACCATTCTTTGTTCCTCGAGATTCAAACTGACCAAACGTTAAAAAAACCGAAGCCATGCCAAAAAATAAAATTGATATAAGATCTGCAGTTATTACTCTTCATAAGGAAGGCAATTCCTAGCGGATAATAGAGCAAAATTAAAAATTTCGACTAGTTCTGTGCATCGCTCCATACAAAAGTACAAGGATTATCGAACTCTTGAGGTCCTTCCCCGGTCCTAAAGGCCAAGATCGACAAGAAATCGTGAAGATAGAGCAATGAAAATATCAAGCAGACAGAACAGAAGAAAAACGGCTCCAGAAATACAAGCCGAGATGGATAACAGCCGATCAAACCCGGTGTCATTAACAACTGTAATAAGGCGGCTAGAGATGCTGGTCTTTGTGGAAGGATTGCTAAAGAAAAACCCTTGCTTCTACCACGAAATAAAATGAGAAGACTTTAATGGACTCTAACATATAAGAAATGAACCGAAGAGGATTTCAAAAATGTTCTTTGGAACGACGAATCAAAGTTCGAGTGTTTGGGTCAAATAGAAGAATTTTCGGCAAATGTAGTGCCCAATAGAAGATGCTGCCGGAGTGTGTAATACCAACAGTGAAGCACGGAGGCTGTTCCGTTAAGGTCTGGGGATGTTTCTCAAACAATGGAGTAGGCGATTTAATTCGAATCGATGGAATTATGCGAAAGGCGGAGTATAGAAAGATACTGCAGCACAATACCATACCATCAGACCTACGTTTGATCGGCAAAGGTTTCGTGATGAAACAAGATAACGATCCCAAACACAGCTCCAAATTGTGCAGAGGCTATTTGGAGAACATGCAAAAATCTGGAATATTAACAAATATGATTTGGCCTGCCCAGTCACCCGATATGAATCCAATAGTGCTTCTATGGGATGAGCTGGACGGAAAGGTGCGAGAAAAAGCGACTACGTCGAAAGAGGAAATGTGAAATGCATTGTTGGAATCATGGAACAATATACAACATTAAAGCATAAAGAAATTAATCGCCAGAATGCCAAGAATTGTAGCAAAAGTTATTCAGTGCAAAGGGGGCTTTTTTGATGAAATATCAGATTAGACATTTTTGTAAAAATCTTTGATAATAAAAATGTTTCTAAAATTTAATTTTAATGTAATTTGAAAGCAAATACAATAAACTTTAAAATGTATAATGAAACTTTCTATTTTTAAAAGCTTTGGATAACTATTAGTAAGATTTGTAGAAATTTCAAGGGTGCTCCGAAACTTTTGGCCGGTAGTGTAATGCCGTGTTTACACGTGCGGCACGTGTCCCCTGGGGACACATTTTGTTGTTGTTCTCACAGCCAAACGGCAAGATGAACTATGGATTGTATGCAACTGAACGTGTCCCCTGGGGAAATTAGGTGTCGCTCGAAATTTCTGGGGACACCACAAAACAGAGTTGCGTTTTAGTGAAAAAATATTCATAGTATGAAATCAGGTATGTATTGTCATCAAATTTAAAAGTTAATGTATACAAATTTAGCAAGAAGGAATTGCAATTGCTCTAAACTCAAATTTTATTGTTTTTTCTGTTGTTATTGTTGTTTCTAATGCTAACTCCAAAAACCGCAACACTTTTTGTCGCTCTTGTCTGGTTTCCGAGTTAAAGCGCCTTGAAGTTTAAAGATTTACGAGCTAAATCTCCTGCGCGATTATCAACAAAATATTGTTTTACATAAATGAAAGACAATATTATTTTGAATTGAAATACCTTACTGATGACATGAATATCATGTCGGTACCTCGTATAGTTTAGGAGATAAAGCTCGTAAATCTTTGAACTTCAAGGTGCTGTAACTCATAAATCAGACGAGAGCGACAAAAAGTGTTGTTGTTGTTGGAGTTACCATAAGAAACAACCACAACAGCAGTAAAATTTGAGCTCTTCAGCCACTCGTATATTTTTTTGCTAAATTGACTTGAAATATAACACCAACGCCAACTACTACAAAACTATTCATGGTTTCAGCGAATCAATTAATATCTATTATAAACTTTATTTTAAATTATTATTGCTTAAAATACATAAATAGGAGTGGGTAAGGTTGGGTTAAATTTTATTTTGTAACAATTATGTATAGTTCATAGATTATTTATTATTTGTTTTTCACGGCGGTGCCACGAAGTAAAGCCATGTCACGACGATCCACAATCCAATCTGTCCCCCGTGTAACCGCTGTCGAGGACACGACCGATGAATATTTCCAAACGTGTAAACACGGCATAACATAGCAAGCAAACAGATTTGACGGGAGAGTAAAATAGTTCATTTCTTTGGACTGTTTGTTCAAACAACTGTTTGCAATGTAATATGGGACATACTGTACGGATACGTCACCTTGCGTACTTATTTCATTCGTTTAAGGTTGCCTGGTCTATTCACCGTAGCCACCCTTCACCAGTTTGACGTCTGCTAAGTGGCATTTGTTCATGTGAAAAGTCAACCGCAACAATGTGTTGAATTGAAGTAGTATCAATACTACAGTTAATGGAATACTATCTGTGCAGTAATATCAATAGACAAATTTAGTGTTGTGCTACGTAGTGTAGGCTTTTGCTTGTTGTGAATGGCCTTTTCATACGTTTTGACAAAACAAAATAAACAAAAGGAAGCTAAAAAGAAATGGTATGTTGTACTTTATTATCTTTTCTAATATAGATTATATTAAATATAATTTCATTAAAAACAGCGAAGTAGAGGAGTAAATTGGACACCTCATATGAAAGAAGCTCAACAATTAATTTTTTTTTTTTTTTTCTGAAAAATTGTGCTTCTTCATTACACTCGGCTTTATGTTCTATATTTAATAAATCCCTTTTTCTGGGTGAGTTTCTCGATGAGCGGAAGTTTGCCTCTATCTCACCAATATTTAAGTCAGGGCCAAAACATCTAATTACAAATTATAGGCCTATTGTTAAACTTTCGGTTATACCTAAGTTGTTTGACAAAATTGTCAGTAAGCTACTTTTTACATTAACAAAAAATGTTATCTCCAATCAATCTCCAAACGAATCTTGCTATTTTTTCTAATTTTTGTGTTAATGCTATAGAAAATGGATCACAAGTCGATGTCCTGTACACTGACTTTTCAAAAGCATTTGACAGCATACAGAACAATTTATTAATATGTGAACTTGAGAATATAGGGTTTCACTCCACAATTTTGAAATGGCTTAACTCCTACTTAGCCAATAGAATTTTATATGTTAAAATCGGGGGATACTACTCTGAACCTATTGCGGCAAAGTCGGGTGTCCCACAGGGAAGCCACTTGGGTCCCTTGCTTTTTAATCTGTTTATAAATGACTTGCCGTATGCTTTTTCTTTCTGCAGAAGCCTTTTGTATGCTGACGACCTAAAAATTTTTCTGTCAGTTAAGACTATTAAGGATTGCATAGATTTCCAAAAAGACATTAACTCACTTATTAATTGGTGTGAATGTAACCATCTTAATCTAAATTTTGACAAATGCAAAGTCTTAACTTTCTCCCGGCGTAAACACCCGATTAAATTTGACTACACCTACAATTCTAGTCTTACCTTTCCGAGAGTCTGCCAATGTAAAGACCTAGGCATATATTTTGATGAGAACTTTTCTTTTAGTACCCATATGGATTATATGATTTCTAAAGCCAACTCATTTTTGGGTTTCGTGAAGCGTAATTCAAGGGATTTCAGGGATCATTTTACGTGTAAAACACTATTTGTTAGTTTAGTGAGATCCATCTTAGAATACGCCAGCGTTATATGGGATCCTTATTACTTGAATTCAATTGCTCGAATCGAGGTCATTCAAAAGCGTTTTTCAAGGTTTGCTCTACGGCATTGGGAAAACATGCCCAATTATGAGGATAGATGTCGCCTGCTGAATCTTCAGAATCTCTCTATGAGGCGTAAGCCAATCAATGTTTTATTTGTCAAAGACATAATCGATTGTAATATTAACTGTTCAGAATTACTGGCTATTATTCCATTCCGTGTTCCTGCTCGCCAACCAGGTTACAGCTGGAGAGAATTTTATATAGTACCTAAATTGTATATCAATCTTGAATGTAATCTGTAAGGGCTTGCCCGGTAGATTGGAAATAATAATAAATAAATAAATAAATAAATAAATTCAAAGAGCAACGACAACACATTAATAGCGGCCAAAGCTGAAGCATACCGAAATGTTGGTATCAAAATAGTTTCAACGTATAGGTGAAAAACATGCGAGAGATGTGGGAGCGAATGAAGTGTCTGGCTGAAACGAAGGTGCAGGCCTACCAAAAGGCGACCGTTGCAACTGGTGGAGGAACGGCCCCAAGAATGCCAGCAGAAATAGATTTCAATGTATTGAAAACCGATCCTATAGATGCGATTGAAGATTTGACGGAATTTGATGGAGATGCTGACATGGTGGTTGTTGTTGCTTCGCAACGCCGCACATTGGTTTTAACCCCGAATAAAGGACAGTAACTCGCGAATAATTTAAAGTAATGAATTATATTTCTTTATTTAAATATAATGTACAAGAAATGATATACAACGACTTATTTTTGTTTTATTTTATTAGACTCGAGAAAAGGCGGTGGTTTTAGACCGTCTTTTCTGTGCGGCGATATTTTGCCAAGTAATGGCTGAAGATGGCTACTTCGTTATAGCGAGTTGAAGAGAATCGCTGCTCGTTGTCTTGGATTTGACTTCTTCGATTTTAGTAGTGTAATACACTCTAAATCGTGAATCGATCTGGGTGTTTGAGATTAACCTTCATGCCCGCTTGTTGGTTTAACGTCGAGGATTGCCAGCTTAGATATTGGCCGCTACGTGACACCAGAGTTGATACGCACGTCTGCTGAACGCGCTACTCCATCCTTTTCAAGATAAAGTTTTATAATACGGCCGCGCCGCCACTTTGATCTCGGTGCTTCACGCTCGACAATTAGTACAAGACTTCTGATGGCAATAGGGGGCATGGCCATGCACCACGCGACGCGTTATATCTGGAGGGTATTCTTTAATCCATCGGTGTCTCATGCCGTTCTTTAGATTTTCCGGGACACGCCACTGTTTACGAATATTCAGTAATTTTAAGTCGAATGAAGCTGGAATTTGAGTGGAGTTGGCAAAGTGATTCGGCGTAAGAGGTTCGTCTGGCGTCACGGGCAAGTGTGTCAGTGGCCTGGAATTGATTATATTTTCTGCTTCGACAAGGAAATTATAAAGCGTTTCCGCACATGGCGCATATTCCTTTAAAACGACTACAAGCGTTTGCTTCACCGAGCGCAACAATCGTTCCCAGGCTCCTCCTGCCCAGGGTCATAAGGAGTGTTGAACATCCATTTGATTCCCAAAGGGGCAAGCTGCGCTGTTAGGCTGTTTTTTGCCACTCCTACAAAGTTTGTGGCATTATCGATTCTAATTTGTACCGGAACTCCACGGTGATTTTGCGTGAAGTTGCGAAGGCGTCGCTCGATAAATCCAAAGCGATTTCGAGATATATTGCGCGTACTGTTAAGCAAATGACGAGCGCCACCCATTTCTTTTCTTTTCGGCGGGCTACTGACACCATAACTGGTCCGAAGTAATCTACTCCGGTATAGGAAAATCGTCGAATAAACGGTGTTACTCTGTCCACTGGCATCATACCCATTTCAGGTTGTCTTGGCTTAGATTTCTGTTCTTGACTGAACACTTTTTGCAACTCTTCGTATTGATGGAACCCAGTATCGACGGCGAATTTTACATAAGTCTGTCAATGCATTCGCATGGAAAAGTCATTCAGTGATCTCTAGGCAATATTAAAGGATTTCTAGTATCGCTTGGCAAACATTGCGTTCTCGCTTCGACCTCGAACTCTGATTAATCCATCCTCAGTCAGAAACGGGTTGAGATTTTTCAGCGAACTGTTCCCGCTGAGCCCATCGACATAAACATATTTCCGCAATTCTTTCTTCACCGGACGATAATTTATCTTGTTGTAGTGCTTTTCCATTGGCCTTTGACTTCAAATTATCTTTGTACCTCAATATCCAGGCAACGGTACTTTTCAGCCTGGAAAAATTCGAAAAATTGTCAAATTGGGCATACATATTACCTTCTGTCTAGTCATCAACAGATAAGGTTTTTTCGGAGCTCAGGTTCACTTTCGTCCTTGCACCCTTTCATCAAAGTCTCGTTCGGCCGATTTTCTTTTTCTTTGCGCAAAAATGACGATCCTGTTAGCCATCTGCATTCAGCCTTATACTTCGGTGGAAATCTGGCATCATCCCTCGTGGCATCATTTGCTGGGTTGAGATTGCCCGGACACCAACGCCACTGGTCAACGCGGTTAATCTCCAGAATTTCCGCCACTCTGTTGGCCACGTATGGCTTGTAAATTCGATGGTCTGAGCGAATCAACCTCATTACTTCCGCACTCGCATCGACGAATATGTAAATTCTCTTGGCCATTTCCAAACCCCCGAAAATAACAACGTGGCACTCGTACTTCTTCTACCTTTGACAGTTCATTGATCCAGCTTCTTCAGCGGCTATATATATTCTCTGACAGTTTGTCATGCCACCCGATTCCGCTCCCCTATACTGACTGCATGAGTATTTTTGCTGACACCATAAAGTTGACTAAAAATCCTAACGGATCATAAACTGACATATTATAGCTTAGGATTTCTCTTTTCGTAGGTATTTCACCGCTCAGAATTCACCCGAGGTACTTTATGTAATTTCAAAACATATATAAATATGTCAGGCTGATGCTACGTTTACACTGACCTCAAATCAGAATAATGAATGAGTCATTCGCAAACCGTTTACACTGCCTCTTTCTTATCTATTTTGTTTTTTGCCTTCTGTTTTTGACAGCAAAAGAACAGAATTATTATTATTAATAAATTATTTTCGTTCCATTTCCAGTTTTGTTTTGGGAATTTTTTGTTCCCAGCTATAGAATGATTCAAAATCTTTATTTTGTTCTCATTCGCTTCGAATTCATTATAGGGCTTCTCAAACGGGATACCGTTTTCCCGGGATCCCGGGGGTTGAAAAATCATCCCGCTATTGATTATTTTAAAAATGTTAGCAAGTCTTTTCTTTATTTTCTTACTTTTGTATTATTTTACATCAATATTATTAAATATATATATGCAATTATTCATTAAAACTGTTACTACAATTAAATATCTTGGTGCTGCACTGTAAGCAAACAGCATCTCCGCAAGCATTGAAGGAAAATCCAATTTTATCCTTCGGTCTATCCAACATAAGCCAATCCTGAATCCCGTAGTTTCTCCACGCCGTCAAAACTTGTGAAGAAGTTTTCGGCTACGACCGTCCTCTCACTAGCTCTGTACTTCGAAGTAAGTTCCAACAGCACTTTTTCACCCAAGTTAATATATCTCTGCTACTCTTCTTCTTTGCCTTCTTCGAATCACCGACCCACCACACTTTGATACATATTTCGCCAGCTTCGATGTGAATATTGTCTTTCATCTGCATGTGAATAGTTGTTCATCGACGGTTATAACATCCTCCGTTGTATACGCAGTTTCTAGGTAAAGATTCAGCATGGTCCCTAATGGATGCTGCCTTATCACATTTATTGCGATCTGCGCGTGTCCTTTGGTCATAAAACCTTATGAATCGATTTATAGACCAAAATCGACATAGTGACATTGTTAATCTAAATACAGAATTCCTGTTTGTTTTCTACAATGCTCGTGCATGCTGCATGTTTGCGTGATTCAGACCTGTTGCTAGACAAACACCAAAATAGGCATACAGTTCATCTTGTGTGATAGGTTTCCAGGATTTCATCTTATGCGGATTGCTTTCGTTGAGTTTTGCAGTTATCGTCTGCGCCTTTCTATTTGTATGTCGCATGATTATATCCACCATATCTTCAGAAATGATCGTTTCGAAGATGCTGAGATGATTACGAGCTATTCTACGTCTTCCGCTGCCACCGGCTCTTGGTTACTGATAGTTAGTCAATCATATCTTGAATAACTCGATCATTTTCAGCTTGCAGCTCTTCCAGAACCTCGTTGTCATCACTATCCTCAATTTCGCTGATTCCTCCAACTAACTATTCCTCATTGCTATCGGACATGTCTTCTTCAGGAATATAATCGTCGTCCTCATTAAAACTCCAAGTTAGAAGTCTCTGGTACTTCTTTAACAAGTCTTCGAAGATACTCCTCCCTTTCCCCTTCATTCATTCGCCGCCAGTTGAATGCTTCAAGATCTTCAGCCATTATAACCAAGTAATTATATATTGCTTCTAACACTTTCAAAATACTTTTATGAAAATTGTTATGAAAATACTCAATGAATTTAATGATCTTTCCATCTTTATTTATATAGCCTTTTGATCTGAAAAGCTAATTACCTGGAGTTTCACAAATATTCCATATTTATAAAAAATTTGAAGATGCCCTAATGAGCGCCATAAAACAATTAGGAGGCAATTGCTTAGCCGAAAACCCTAAAAAAATACGTTTTTTATTATGGTGCAATAAAAATGAACTTATTATTACAACGAAATTTCCAACGAATTATAAAAATGTCTTCACATGTGATATGTGGAAAAATCCTGCTAGGTCCAGCCAGACCTAGTCCGTTGATTCTAGGGGTTGCTGTAGAAAAAACGCGTTTTCTCGCTAAAAACTTTTTTTTGAAATTTTTTTCCACACATAATCATAAAAAAAACGTACAGAAACAAAGTCAGAAAGTTTCGTCAACCGTGCTTTGAGATTACTATTAAAAAAACCTTTTTGAAAAAGGAAAAGGTCTGGCCAGGCCTAGTTATGGACAGAAACCTAATCACAACAACACCTAATCACAAAAATCCTACGTCACATTTTATATAATAATATAAAAAATAAGTGTTGTAAATTTTAAACAAATCGGTTAAGTAGATCTTGAGATATCGTGTACACCGGTTTGAAAAAAGTAGTTTCGAGAAAAACGTAAAAGAAAACAGAAAGAGTGTTAACTTCGGCCAGGCCGACAATATCATGCCAAATTTAATGAAAATATCTCTATTCATTTTCCTGTAATCGAATTTTATTTAATTAGTGGGCGGACCACGCCCATTTTTGGTTGTCTGTTTTGGTCAGAGACAGTGGACTTCTGGACAAAATTTCAACCGCAAATTCGTTCTACAAGCTGGGAAATTGAACTATAAGCATGGATTAATTTATATTCACTATAAAAAGTAGGCGTGGTAATGGTCCGATTTTGCCCATTTTCATTTCCTCCTTTAATGCGTTACACAACTGAAGCACAAAGTGAATATACCCTCCTCACTTCGAGTGTAGGGTATAAAAATGAAATTAATTTTAGAATTGATATAAATAAATAAATAATATTTAAATTAAGTTCTAAATAATTCTCTGGTATTTTTTTTTTTTTTTTGTTCAGAAACTATGTATTAAGCCACAAAATAATTTTTTGAAATGTTTGTAATTCTTCTAAATTAACTTAATTAACTGTCTCAGTTATTTTAATTTTTATTTGTTTCTTTGTTCATTATTGTTGTTGTTATATCATATGTTGTTGTCGTTGCTCTTTCTGTAGTTGTTGTTGTTGTTACCGTTGCATATATGAGAATACGAGGGCGGATTGATATTGAAGCTACCTAGCGCTAGATGGCAGCACAAACACAAATATATGTAAACTTGTAATATGCCACTTGTAATATATGTAAAACAACAATAATGTGTAAAGGACTTTCAACAAGTGGTCTTCTTCGTCATTTAAAAATCTTCATAAGGAAGTAGAAATTGAATTAACTAAAAAAAGGCCAAATGAAGACAGAGATTTTGAAGTTAGAAATGTTCAACGTAAAATTACGTCATTTATAAAAAAGGAATCTATGGAAGAAATTGTTTCAAAATTGGCTGCTGTAGATGGCTTTTCTATCAATGGCATTGCAAAATCTGAATTTATAAGAAAAATTTTGTCTGATAAAGGCATGATATTGCCGAAAAACTCTTCACATGTAATGAATTTGGTAAAAAGCCAATACCATGTAGCAAAACAAGGAGTGGTAATGGAAAATCTGAATTCAAGGTGGCTCAAGATTCTCTATTTCGATGGACGAATACACATCTTTAAAAAATCGTCGCTATTCAAATTTAAATGTGCATTCATTAACTACGCTTTGGAACTTGGGCATGATTCGAATCGTCACTCGGATAACTGTAGGCCTTGAGGTCACCGATATGAGCGTCTTTGTCTTTTTGGGGTTGATCCTTACGGTGGTGATTACTGGCGAGATGAAATTAATAACTTGGAATGGACCATCATATTTTCGCGCCAGCTTGGCAGCAAAGTTTTCCGAAGCCTTTGACAAGTGATGCGACCGTACCAGTACCATATCTCCAATTTTTGGTTTCCAGGCTCTACGTCTGAGGTTATAGTGTCTTGCCTGCTCGTTCGACGCCATCTGCATGTTTCGTCGTGCGGTTTCGAAAATCTGTTGTAACTGAGTTGCCTTCTGCACCGGCTCTGTAGGTTCTTGACCGGTACCCAGTGTGGCTTATTCATAGAGAGTGTTAGGGAGTCTAGGCTCACGTCCCTGAACTAAGAAAGCAGGCGAATAGTCGGTAGTGCTCGAGATGCTGCTGTTGATGGCGAGGGCTATTTCGGGGATGTTCTCGTCCCAATCTCGTTGATCTTCACCCGTATTTTGGGCATCAAGACCATCCACAGTCTCGATGGTCCGGTTCGCACGCTCGGTAGGGTTTTCACGGGGGGTGTATGGTGCTGTAAACTGCTGGCGTACTCCGATCTCTCTTAGGTAACCTTTGAACTGTCGACTAGTAAACTGCACGCCATTATCCGAGAGAAGCACCTTTGGAACTCCAAATCTTGCGACGATACTTTCACGGAATGCTCTTTGTTGTGTCGAGGCTGTAGCCTTCCGTAAAGGAACTATTTCCACCCATTTGGAGAATTTGTCCAAGAACACAAGTAGCACGTTGTGGCCTTTTCTTGAGCGTGGTAGAGGACCGACAAAGTCTGCGCAGACGGTGGTCCACGGCTCTTCGGGCACTCTGGTTAACATCTCGCCGGTGGGTTTCCTTTGTTTAACCTTGTACCGTTGGCAAGAATCGCAACGCCTCACGTATCGACTGACATTTCGAAACATCCCGGGTCAGTAGTACCTTTTTGCAACTCGAGCGATGGTCTTCCGGACGCCAAGATGCCCGGCGGTAGGTTGGTCGTGATTTTCTACTAGCACCCGTTGGCGATCCGGACGGCCTACGCACAGCTTCCATAGCTCTTCGTCATCGTCACCCACCCCGTGAGGGATGTGGCGGTAGAGGACCCCATTCTCGATAGCATAATCGGGATATTTCTCTGGCTTTTTGATGACCTTGGCTGTTTGTGACTCCAGCCAACCACAGGTGGTTCTCACAACGTTCAGACCCATGTTGACTTGTGAGGAACATTATTTTTTAAAATAATGCCCACACATTTTTTTTTGATATTATCATAAGTTCTGTTTTATAAAGTAATGAATTATTTTAAGTTTTCTTTGTCAAATTGTTAATTTCCCTGAATAGTGAATTATATTCTATTATTATATTTTATTTTTCATGTGTCAAAAAGCCGCTCTGAAATAAAAAGGCACTTTATGTTTGTAAAAAAAAATATAATCTTAAGAAAACTTGAATGTAAACCACCCCACCTAATACGAGCAAACAGCTGCTCATAGACCAGCTGACAGATAAGAAGAGCAAGCATAGTCTGAGTGGTACGGCTGATTATAAAAGGCGCAACGCCAGCGAAAATTCATTCAGTCATCGGGAGCCGGCCACCAGAGTAAGTCTCTTGAAAAATAAATAATTTTTGTTTAAACCCTTTTATTTCAGAGAAGTCCAGACTGGATGGACACCTCGGTATGCATCCGACTGTGGTGTCCATGCCATGAGCGCGCTCTTGTTCTTCGGACTCTCGGTTTGCATCCGACTGGGAGTTTCAAACTGAACACAAGAGCGTAATGGACTGGCGGATGACTGTCATGGTTTAGTTCCGACTATGATGGTAATGCCGCTCTCTGCACATAGCATCGATATTCTTGTTTTTCTCTCAGTTTCCCCTTTCTAGATCCAGCCCATAGAAGTCCAGACTGGATGGACACCTCGGTATGCATCCGACTGTGGTGTCCATGCCATGCGCGCGCTCTTGTTCTTCGGCCTCTCGGTTTGCATCCGACTGGGAGTTTCAAACTGAACACAAGGGCGTAATGGACTGGCGGATGACTGTCATGGTTTAGTTCCGACTATGATGGTAATGCCGCTCTCTGCACATAGCATCGATATTCTTGTTTTTCTCTCAGTTTCCCCTTTCTAGATCCAGCCCAGAGAAGTCCAGACTGGATGGACACCTCGGTTTGCATCCGACTGTGGTGTCCATGCCATGCGCGCGCTCTTGTTCTTCGGTCTCTCGGTATGTATCCGACTGAGAGTTTCAAGCCGGACACAAGAGCGTAATAGACTGACGGACGACCATCATGGTATAGTTCCGACGATGATGGTCATGCCGCTCTCTGCCCATAGCTTAGGTATTCTTGTTTTCCTTGTTTCTTGCGTCCATTTCTAGATCCAGCCCAGAGAAGTCCAGACTGGATGGACACCTCGGTATGCATCCGACTGTGGTGTCCATGCCAAGCGCGCGCTCTTGTTCTTCGGCCTCTCGGTATGTATCCGACTGAGAGTTTCAAGCCGGACACAAGAGCGTAATAGACTGACGGACGACCATCATGGTATAGTTCCGACGATGATGGTCATGCCGCTGTCTACCCAACAAACCTCCTTCCCCACTTCGTCGTACTAGAAAACCCCCGGTTCCGCCCTACCAACCGTCTAGAAGAGATCAACCTCGCGATCGTCACGGGTGTACCTCGGGCAGGTGGGACTTCGGGAGAACCAAAACGCGGGGTATACCTATTTCCCCACCTCAGGCTCGCCAGGAGAACCCTGACGATCGGAACCTGGTCTCAAAGAACAAATCCCCTCACCCACAAGCCCTGTGCACAAAAACCATGCGTTCTTTCCCATAATCACGCGACTTAGAAAGAGATCATATTTTAGGAAATGTATAATCAGGAGAACAAAGTATCATATGCTTGTATAGTAGAGAGAAATGTCAACCTTCAGTAAAAAATAAAGAAAACTAGTATTTATTCAAAAACTAAAGTCGTCTTTTGTATTTATCGGTCTCCTGACACAAACAAATGTTTGTGACGGAGAAAGAACCGTGGACATCCGGCGAGCTTCACCACGGCCGAAAAGCACTTCGTTACAATGGCGCCCGAGCAGGGACCTGATAAGTTCACGAAAGACCTGCTAGCATTTTTTTCCCCCCCTCTTCTCTCATTTCTATCACCCTATCTCTTTCCATCCAAGGGAAGAAACTATCTCTATACAAGATCCTATCCTTAGTCATGCAAGAACAAGGAATTCCTGTTTTCTTTCTCCACCCTCTTAAAGTAAAATTTTTTTTTGTCTCTCTCTCTTTCTCAACTCAAGAAGGACAGAAGAAAAAAAAAATCACGGAAACTTTTCGTTCAAACCGAAGCCGGTTCCCGAAGTGACAAAGAGCAAAGCACGTGAGAGTGAACCTTTTTTTTGTTCATTTATATTTTACATAGAAAACATACGAATTAAAAATTTCTACTCCATTTCTTTTTTAAAAAAAAAAAAATAATAATATATAGGAAAAAAAAAATATATAGAAAGGAAAGAGTATAAAATACTTCGCATCAGCCGAGCCATAGTCGAGCAAAGCATCGAAACCAGTGACGAAGCCGGGAAAAAGAAATAAAATACATAGCAGAAAAGAGTATAAAACACTTCTCACCAAGGCAGGGAGAGACCAGTCTTCAGCCACCGATCAACGAAGCAACATCATAGCCAAGCATCGCAACCAGTGACAAAGCCGCGGGGAAAAAAAAAAAAAACAAACACATAACCACGTAGCTTACTAGCCCGCAACAACAACACATCGCCGTGCCATCAAAAGAAATAACAATGTTTACCACCTCCTGGATCTACTACTTGAAAAAAGAGGGCTTGGTAAAATACGCAGAAGAATTTGAACTCAGTACGGACGGAACAGTCGAAGAACTGAGAAAACAACTAACCAGATTCATCATTAACAAGGAATACACGAAGGAACAAACCGTAAGACTCACCGAACTGGAAACTACTCATCGAAGAGCTCTCTCGCCAACAGGAACTAAACAGCAGCCACTAGACTCCGATACATCGATAAAAATTCCAGTGATGGACATTCCAAACGCCCAAGGAGCCATAAAGAAAACGCCGACAGGTATGGATGAAGCCCAAGAAAGCCACACAGCAATAGGACGAGCTCCTCATACTACAGTGATGGAAATAGTACGAAAATGGGGCATAAAATACAAGGGAGACAAAGACGCACTATCCTTTATCGAACGAGTCACCGAGTTGGCAGAAGCCTATAACATCGACAAAAATCTACTCCACTACACAATGCCTGAACTGCTGCAAGAAAACGCTTTGGTCTGGTACCGAAATAACAACAAACATTGGCAGACGTGGGATTCCTTCAAGTAGGATTTCCTCAACTTCTTCCTTCCCTCTCGATACTGGAAGAATCTGGATGATGAAATACGTAACAGACAACAACAAACTCAGGAACCCTTCAAAATATACGTACTGGCGCTCCAAAATCTCATGAGGCACACCGACTACACCACACAACAAAAGTTGGAAAGAATCTTCACAAACGCAGGCACCGAGTACCAACTCCACATTCGACGAAAAGATTTTTCCACCTTAGAAGAACTAATCGAATTAGCCGACGACTTCGAAACAATTAAAACTAGGACAACAGTCACCAATCAAAAACAAAACCCAAGGAGAGAGCAGAATTATATGATCGAAAGCAATATTCTCGCGTTACTCTCCGACAGAAAAGGAGTGTCTTGCCATCATTTGGGGTGTAAGGAAAATGAGACCATACCTGGAAGGATACAAATTCACCATTATCACAGATCATCTCTCCCTAAAATGGCTCAACTCCATGGAAAGGCCGACTGGACGAATAGCGAGATGGGCTCTGGAACTACAGCAATACCAGTTTACAATACAATATCGAAAAGGGAAGCAGAACATAGTAGCAGACGCTTTGTCCAGACAACCGATGGAACCTCTGAACCGCTTGGAAATCAGGGAAAATTCAGAGTGCAAGTGGCTAGACCAGAAAAAAAGAGAAGTACAACTAAATCCAGTAAAGTTTTCAGATTACCCTTTAGTCGAAAATCAACTATATCGGCATATCCCTCAAAACCAACACGATGAAGAAACAACGCCTTGGAAATTGTGCGTAGGTACACCACTAAGAAAACAAGTTCTCCAAGAAAATCACGACACTCCTACAGCGGGACATTTGGGCATAAGGAAAACCATTCAACGAATTATTGCACGCTACTACTGGCCAGGAATGTTTCGCGATATAGCCCAGTGCGTACGCACCTGCGACTCCTGTCAACGGTATAAGGTAAGTCAACAACAACCAGCGGGCGAAATGCTAACTAAGATCCCTGAAGAACCATGGGCCATGTTATGCGCAGACTTCGTGGGACCACTACCGCGATCCAAACACGGTAATAATATGCTATTGGTATTCTTTGACCGATTTTCCAAGTGGACCGAGCTCGTTCCGCTACGCAGGGCAACCGCGCAGACAGCCATAAAGGCCTTTCGAGAACGAATACTATCCAGATATGGTGTACCAAAGGTTTTGTTAACAGACAATGGCACTCAGTTCACAAGCAGGACTTTCCAGAAATATCTACAACAGGCCGGGATCAAACAACAATTCACAGCACCCTACACACCGCAGGAAAATCCAACAGAACGAGCAAACCGAACTATCAAAACTATAATGTCCCAAATAACTCAAGACAACCAGAAGATATGGGATGAACAGTTACCAGAAATAATGCTCGCCATCAATACCAGCACATCAGCCTCTACAGGATACAGCGCAGCATTTCTTACTCAAGGTAGACAACCTCGCCTACCCCATACACTCTATGATGAAGTAACGCTAGGAACAGGAAACATCACGCAGAACCCAGACGATCGGCATAAAACCCTGAAGAGCACGTTCGAGATTGTGAAAAACAACCTGGCTCGAGCAGCAAAAGACCAAGCACGGTACTATAACTTACGACGACGACCATGGCGCCCACAAGTGGGTCAAGAAGTACTCATCAAAATTCACCAGCTGTCCAAAGCCATCGACAATTTCAACGCCAAACTAGCTCCAAAATATATTGGTCCATTCATAGTCACAAACTACGTATCGTCTGTCATTGCGGTCCTCAAAAAACCTGGTGAATCACGCACACGCAAGGTTCACCTAAGTGAGATCAAACCATATCTTCACCACAATTCGCCCACATAACCCTAACTAAACAACCAACCATAATTTCCCAATCTAGCACTCATCATTTCTATATCCAATAAATAACCAGTTTCTCTTCTACTCCTCAGCAAAAATGGACAAATTTACGATCTCAGTGAACAATTTCTGCAAAAACACCGCTGATCTCGAGGGTGCAATACACAAAAAGCAACGCTTGCCCTGCAACTACCAGGAAGTCCCATGTGGGAAGAACCGGCTGAAGGTCATCCCGAAGTGTAGCCCAGGGCACCCCCGACCACACCCATGCAATGATGAAAATGCCTTGCCAAAACCAGCACCCGCAGGCACCAGGAAACGAAAATCCGCGCCCAAAAACCAGATCCCAACCAGACCAACAACAGCAGCAATCGCACCAGCTCCCTTGGCTCCATCCCAGAAGGGAAATCGGCGACCTCCGTCCGATCACAATAGCAGCAGCCCTTCTCCTCCTGTCTCAGCTCCATCCCCTTCTCCTCCTGTCTCAGCTCCATCCCCGCGACCTCCATCCAACCGAAGCAGCAGTGCTAGCAGCAGCACCAGCAATAGCTGTAACAACAGCTCCAATAGCAGCTCGGACAGTAGCACTAGGTCGAGCAGTGACTCCAGCAACAGTTCTAGCGATAGCTCCAATAACAGCTCTGACAGTAGTACTAGTTTGAGCAGTAGGACCAGCAACCACAGCACAACTACAGACGACGGATCTCCCTCTCGAAAAAATCCAAGACTCACTACGGAATCGCCAATCCCAAAGATCCCCGAAGGTATCGTCCTTGAGACGAAGCCGCTCACCACGGAGATCGTCACGTTTCTCAAAAAAGAAATTGATAGCCCGTCACCAAATGCAGTGAGACGTTTTATTCGAAGCTGGGGGGACCGAACATTTCAATTTCGGCTGCGCAGATCCGGAACGGGAAAAATCGTTGAGATCCTCGAAAGAAGGAGGGAGATGTGAGATCTTAAGAAAACTTGAATGTAAACCACCCCACCTAATACGAGCAAACAGCTGCTCATAGACCAGCTGACAGATAAGAAGAGCAAGCATAGTCTGAGTGGTACGGCTGATTATAAAAGGCGCAACGCCAGCGAAAATTCATTCAGTCATCGGGAGCCGGCCACCAGAGTAAGTCTCTTGAAAAATAAATAATTTTTGTTTAAACCCTTTTATTTCAGAGAAGTCCAGACTGGATGGACACCTCGGTATGCATCCGACTGTAGTGTCCATGCCATGCGCGCGCTCTTGTTCTTCGGACTCTCGGTTTGCATCCGACTGGGAGTTTCAAACTGAACACAAGAGCGTAATGGACTGGCGGATGACTGTCATGGTTTAGTTCCGACTATGATGGTCATGCCGCTCTCTGCACATAGCATCGATATTCTTGTTTTTCTCTCAGTTTCCCCTTTCTAGATCCACCCCTGAGAAGTCCAGACTGGATGGACACCTCGGTATGCATCCGACTGTGGTGTCCATGCCATGCGCGCGCTCTTGTTCTTCGGCCTCTCGGTTTGCATCCGACTGGGAGTTTCAAACTGAACACAAGAGCGTAATGGACTGGCGGATGACTGTCATGGTTTAGTTCCGACTATGATGGTCATGCCGCTCTCTGCACATAGCATAGATATTCTTGTTTTTCTCTCAGTTTCCCCTTTCTAGATCCAGCCCAGAGAAGTCCAGACTGGATGGACACCTCGGTTTGCATCCGACTGTGGTGTCCATGCCATGCGCGCGCTCTTGTTCTTCGGTCTCTCGGTATGCATGCGACTGAGAGTTTCAAGCCGGACACAAGAGCGTAATGGACTGACGGATGACCATGATGGTTTAGTTCCGACGATGATGGTCATGCCGCTCTCTGCCCATAGCTTAGGTATTCTTGTTCTCCTTGTTTCTTGCGTCCATTTTTAGATCCAGCCCAGAGAAGTCCAGACTGGATGGACACCTCGGTATGCATCCGACTGTGGTGTCCATGCCATGCGCGCGCTCTTATTCTTCGGCCTCTCGGTATGTATCCGACTGAGAGTTTCAAGCCGGACACAAGAGCGTAATAGACTGACGGACGACCATCATGGTATAGTTCCGACGATGATGGTCATGCCGCTCTCTACCCAACAAACCTCCTTCCCCACTTCGTCGTACTAGAAAACCCCCGGTTCCGCCCTACCAACCGTCTAGAAGAGATCAACTTCGCGATCGTCACGGGTGTACCTCGGGCAGGTGGGACTTCGGGAGAACCAAAACGCGGGGTATACCTATTTCCCCACCTCAGGCTAGCCAGGAGAACCCTGACGATCGGAACCTGGTCTCAAAGAACAAATCCCCTCACCCACAAGCCCTGTGCACAAAAACCATGCGTTCTTTCCCATAATCACGCGACCTAGAAAGAGATCATATTTTAGGAAATGTATAATCAGGAGAACAAAGTATCATATGCTTGTATAGTAATGAGAAATGTCAACCTTCAGTAAAAAATAAAGAAAACTAGTATTTATTCAAAAACTAAAGTCGGCTTTTGTATTTATCGGTCTCCTGACACAAACAAATGTTTGTGACGGAGAAAGAACCGTGGACATCCGGAGAGCTTCACCTCGGCCGAAAAGCACTTCGTTACAGACTTCATCGGTATTTCTAGTTTGGCGCGACAGGGTGTCTGCGACAACGTTGTACTTCCCTTTGCGATACTGCACCTCGTATGAGTACTTTTGCAGTTCCAATGCCCATCGTGGGATTCTTCCGGAAGGATTTTCGATGCCGTTCAGCCACTTGAGCGCCAGATGATCGGTGATGACGTTGAAGTGATACCCCTCCAAGTAGGGTCTCATTTTTCGTACCGCCCACACTATCGCCAAACACTCCTTCTCTGTTGCCGAGTAATTTTTCTCTGCCCCTTGCAGGTGTCGGCTGGCATAGGCAATAACGCGTTCACCCTCTTCCTGTTCCTGCGTCAAAACTGCTCCGAGGCCGATGTAGCGTCTGTCTGTGTTTCTTGCGTCTGTTTGTAGCGTGAATTGCTTGGTGAAATCCGGACAGGTCAGTACCGGTGCTTCAGTTAGTCTCGTCTTTAGTTCCTCGAACGCCAGTTGTTGATCAGGGCCCCACTGCCAACGCTTACCTTTCTTCAGCATGCTCGTCAATGGGAAAGCAATCTTCGCGAATTCGGGTGCTTTCTTGCGTCTGTTTGTAGCGTGAATTGCTTGGTGAAATCCGGACAGGTCAGTACCGGTGCTTCAGTTAGTCTCGTCTTTAGTTCCTCGAACGCCAGTTGTTGATCAGGGCCCCACTGCCAACGCTTACCTTTCTTCAGCATGCTCGTCAATGGGAAAGCAATCTTCGCGAATTCGGGTACAAACCTCCTGTACCAGGACGCCGTACCTAGGCACCTTCGAAGCTGTTTGATGTTCGTGGGTGGTTTCAATTCTTTGATGGCTGCGACCTTATCAGGGTCTGTGCTTATTCCCGAGGACGTGACGAGATGACCTAAGTACCTCAGCTCCTTTTTGAAGAAGTAACATTTGTCCTTGTTGATCCGCAGGTTAGCTTGACGAAGACGGCTGAAAACGTTTCGTAGGTGCTGCATGTGTTCTTCCTTGGACTTGCTGACCACCATGATGTCATCGAGGTAAGCAAAAGCGTTTGGCTCCACCTCGGGTCCGATAACTTGGTCCAGAAGCCTCTGGAAGGTGGCCGGCGCCGAGTGTAACCCAAAGGGCATGACACGCCAGTGGTATAGACTCCTACCGGGAACAGTGAATGCGGTATATTTTCGACTCTTCGGTTCGACGGGAACTTGCCAATATCCGTTCTTTAGGTGTATCGTACTGATGTAGCTCGCTTCCGTCAGCTTCTCTAGGATGTGGTTTATTCGAGGTAACGGATACGCATCGGGTATGGACTACGCATTCACCTGACGATAGTCTATGCACAGCCTCCAATCACCGGTCTTCTTCTTGGCGAGAACTATTGGCGAACTGTAAGCACTCTTCGACGGCTCGATGCACTTAAGCTTCAGGAGATCATCAATTTGTCTGTTTATAATGGTCTGCATGGCCGGATTCTTCGGGTAGTACCTTTGTTTTACCGGTGTTTCATCTCGCATGTTGATGCGATGATAGGTTACGTTGGTTACACCAATCATAGTCTCGAACTGTTTCAATTCCCTTTCCAAGAAGATATCCACAGCTTCATCCGATTGGGCTTCGGTCACTGTCCATAGCGTGCTTTCTGTGTCGGGGCTATCATCCGGATCTGGTCTCAGTGCTATGCTGTGTCCATCGCAAATCAGCTTCATATCTGCGTCTGCCAGAGAATCCATTCCCAGTGTTACGGAGTTAATAGCGGTTGGTAACACTAAGAACCTCGCGAGGTGTCTTCGGCTACAAAGTTGAACTTCCGCAATCAAGGCCGTCTTCACTCGGAGAGTGGCATCGTCGGCTAGTCGCACGTTCATACGGGTGTGGACGGTGCGTGCGGCGTCTCCCAAACTTTCAATGAAGCACTCTGACACGAAACTTCGTGTAGCGCCTGTGTCTATAGTGGCCATTACTAGCTTTCCGCTTAGGTAGATGTCAGCGGTAAGGTGTCGTTGTGTTACTCTAAATGGAGACGTTCCTTTCCGGGGTTGATTGTTATGGTCCTCAGCAATCCCCACTACTGTTGAGGACCGCTGGCGTTTCGCGGCCTTCCCTGATAGCACTCAATTGTCCTCAATCCTTGCTTACCACACTTCCAGCACAATAGTTTCACTGGATTTCTACAACCCGTTGCGAAATGTCCATCCAGGCCACAGCCACAACATGCAGTGTTGATATTGAGATTCCCTTCGTATTTAGGCGGGTCCTGTTCTATTTCCCTACTCGATTCGACTGTTCGATACTTGGCTTCTCGGATATTCTGTGTCGGTGTTGTCTTGCGGTGACTTAGGATGTTCTCATATTGGTCACACAGCTCGACCAACTCTTCTAAGGTTCTAAAGTTTTGACGTTTCGCAAACGTTTGATATTCCCGCCGGCTAGTCCTGTAGATCCGCTCGAGCTTCCTCTCATGGAATCTCTGTCGTACGTTATCGCCGAGGCGCTCTTGGTATAGCGAGGACAGGAAGAACTTTAGGAAATCGTGTTTAAATTCATACCACCGCAGCCAAGGTTTCCTGTTGTTGCGGAGCCAGTGGAGACCGTTTCCTTGCATAATCTCGGGCATGGCTTTAGGCAACAAGTCTCGAGATATTCCGTAAGCGTCGGCGAGTTCTTCTAGTCGCTCGATAAACTCCAGTGGATACATCCTGTCATCGAAGGCTGGCCGCGGTGCTGTACCTGGGCATAATGGCGTTCTAATTCTTTCAAGCGTTGTACTTGTTCCGCCTTGAGATCCTCGCTGGTGCTAAACGCCGAAAATATGCCTTTCAGGTCTTCTACGTTGCCATCGGTGTCTAGCCCAAACTCCGTCATGAGCTGCACAAGTTCCTTACGCTTGAGGGCGACTATCCATCTTTTGACCATGATGCACTTAGCTTGCCACAGGTGTTGAGTTTTGTGTTATAAATTTTTCACGCACCGTTTTTTTTCTTGTCTTTTTTTCTGGTTTCTTCAGGTTTTCTTCCACGTCTTGTGTTGTTGTATGACTACTTGTTAGCTGGGTCGCTGATCGGGCGCCACTTGAAACGACCTTTTCTGCCTCGGTCTTTTAAGGCGGTTTGTTTATGAGGTCCGTGGACCTTATCTATAGCCAGGGTAGGCTAACGGCTGTCCAGGGTCGAATGTTTCAAGAAATTTATTTAATAGACGGGACCTGTGTTTGTTGTTGTTTAACACGTTTATTTATTAAATCCAATTCTTATCTTCTACTTAGATCTAGGGCTAACAAGTGTCCTTAAGTGTACCAAGAAAACTGGGGTGTGTAAAAAACGGGTGTATAAAAAACTGGCCTGTATAAAAAAACTGGCGTTGTTGTGGCGATGAAAACGGAGGTGTAAAAAAGACGACAATCGCAGGACTGTGCTTGTACTCTTTAATTCGTCAGCGCTAACGATCGTGTGTTGTGCTTGGTATGTCTAACACGTTCGTGTTTACTAGTCGGTTTTCCTGCGAAACTTGAACTGATTGTATTTGTCCTTTTCTCGTTCCTGCCTACAAAGAGATACAACTTCGATTACGTTTGGGTTGTGACAGTGACCAGGGGTTCCCAGGTGGAAAAGCTTCGATACAGAGGCCAGGGAGAGGGTAGGGCGGAGGGAGAGGACAGAGACACGCCCCGCGAGAACAACATGACGATCCGACGGACCAGCATGTTGCACTCGCAGCTTCGCTGCGTCGGTTTCAACAAGATCCGACGGACCACCATATTGCAACCTCGGCAGCGAGAGCGGCTGGGGAGAGGATACGGCCATGCTCTCGCAAGAACAACACGACGATCCAACGGACCAGCATGTTGCACTCGCAAGTTCGCTGTGTGGGTCCCAACATGAGCGATCCGACGGACCACCATGTAACAACCTCGGCAGCGAGAGCGGCTGGGGAGAGGATACAGACATGCTCTGGCAAGAACAACACGACGATCCGACGGACCAGCATGTTGCACTTGCAGATTCGCTGCGTCGGTCCCAACATAAGCTATCCGACGGACCACCATGTTGCAACCTCGGCAGCGAGAGCGGCTGTGGAGTGGGTAGAGAGAGAATCTTCTCCCAACACCAACCCCGGCAGAGGCGATCCGATGGACCACCACTCACCGCGGCTAGAGACGAGAGAGCCACCTTATCTCACCAGGTCTTATCCGGGTCACTGCCAACGAACGACTGATGACTAGTGTGTTGTATCGTTCTTTTATGCCTGCTGAAGCTTCTGCCGTTTCGGGCGTTCGCGTGTTTTCGTCACCACAACGCACCTAGCTCCGTCTTCCTCTAACTCATCGGCTTTTAGTGTGAGCTCTATACTTAATTCTATACTTACACAAATCTGACCGTCTAATCACGGTAGTTATGTATAAGTGTACACATTTTGTTTTATTTCTATTTCTCTTACTCCTGCAGCCACCACCACTTAAATAAATACACTATGTTATGCTTAGATAATGTAGGTTATTTTAATTGAAAGTAAATATTTGTCCCTTTTTACATTTGAGGCAACAAAATGCAATTTAATTCATTTACATAATAATGTGAACGTATTTGGTACACAAATGCGTCCTCACAGACGGAATACAAACTTAGTTGGCTTACTAAAATATTTAAATAATCCATCATTATTATCAATTATAAACGCGAATCGGACATAGATTCTATATTATTATTGCCTTCCAAATCAGTCCTTCAAGCTATGGCTAAAAAATTCTTTTCTAAGCTATTTGTTGAGGATATTGATGGTAGTGGTACTTCTGCTGATATTGAAGAACTAGAATACAGTAATGATGGGACTGAAACGTCGTTAATGGCCGAACCAAATTTATCGACTAGATCTGAATTAACACTTCATCAAAAATTGGATGCTGCCATTACGAATGTTAGTCGAATGGAGAGTCCAGAAGATGTATTATATGGCGTTAAAAACATTACAATAGAAATGGGTATTTTTGAAGCAACGAAAAAGCGTACAAAAAATTGAGACAAATTATATAATGCTCTATTAACTATCTCACCGACATCAATTCGGTCGGAAAGAGCTTTTTCGGCGGCAGGTCTTTTTATTACCAAAATTCGGTCTTCGTTAAGTGATGGCGTTATTGACAATTTATGTTTTGTAAAAAATTATTATAAAAATTAATAATTATTAATTATTAATAATTATTATTGTTAATGAAGTGTATCATTGTTTTGTTTAGAGAGTCCTAGTTTCTATGAATTATTTTGTATTTAATTTCTTTATCTTTTTCTTATTAAAAATGATAGTATCAAAAACGCATTTTTGTGTAGTTTTTGAATTTGCACATTTTTTCCCACCTAATTGGATAAATTCTTGCTTGTTACCTAATCCCGGGATCCCGGGAAATGAAACATTTTTGTCCCGGAATCCCGAGATTTGAATTTTTACGGGAATGAGAAGCCCTAATTCATTACGAATGAGATAGATTCTCATTCGCAAATCGTATGGAAAATATTCTCATTCGGCTTCGCATTCGACAAATCTGACTCGAATGAGTCATTCGAGGTCGGTGTAAAAGTAGCATGAGGTATCCAGTGCACACCATGCATTCTTTCAACTGTGGCCCCAATATACACCGAATCATCGATGGCGACTGCTGATTTTCCGAATTCTTGTTGCAATTTTTCACAGTTTGACATCACATCCCTTAGCTCGAATCCGCCAGCTTTGTGAATCTCGATTACTTCTTTTACGATCTCCATAGCTTCGTTTTCGCTTTGAAAACAGTCCACATAGTCATCGACGTAATGCCTTTCTATGATATCCTCGACTGCACGTGGACATCGTGCGGAATGAATTTTGGCATTTTTGTTTTTTACGAATTGCGCAATTGTTGGCGAGCATGAGGCTCCGAATATCAGGCGTTGCATTACGTATATGTTGGCTGCCCTTGATGTGTCTCCGTCTCTCCACAGGAAACGCTGGCTATCTTGATCCTTTTTAATCGCTGCCACTTGATGGAACATTTCTCTTATGTCACCACAGACCGCGATTGGAAATTGTCTAAACTTGACGATTATTGACATTAGTGGCTGATTCAAATCAGGTCTCGATTATAATGCTTTATTTAGAGAAATACCATTAACTTCCTTTGCCTTTGCGCACATAGTCTACTATTATTTGATTATCTTTCTTTCTACGGATTTCAGCCTCTTAAGAGCCATCTGGTAACTATCAGGAAACGGCGGAGGTCGAATTGAGTATTGAGTCGAATTGAGTACTCATGGCTCTTTCTTTCTCTTGACAATTTGGTTCTAGGGCCACAAGCTTCACTCAACATGTTTCTTGATTAAAATATTCTTCCATCATTTCATGCATACTTCGCATCTCGTCGTTCATCTTTCGAACGTGGAAAGCGCACTTAGCACCGGCTTTATGTCTCGGAAAGTGGCCCATAAACTATCCATTCAATTCTCGTGTGACTGGCGACTGACCCTGAGGACCCAGCAGCATGAGCCACCTGCAACGGAACAGTTAGAAAGGCCTGTGCTAAACTTAAAATCAGTTTCGGCTAAACGTTGACATAATCTATTAAAGGCAAACTCATAAGGCTTCCGTTTGCCAAAATCTTGCTTCGTTGGAAACCTGCTCCGGCAGGACCAATGTTGACGATGTGTAAACGTTGGTTACATTATAAATTGGTGCATCATTTTCGATACCACTAATTTTAAATGACACACGACGTGAAGATTGGTTAATGACTTTATTGTCCAACCATAGCAGCTCTAGGACCTCGCTAGGTCCTTCTAGATCTAACTGGTGTGCAATTCCCTCTTCTAGCATGGATACATTGGCACCATGTCCACAAAGGCGTAGGTTTGAATTACTTTGTTGTTGGTATATAATTTTACCGGCACTATTTGGAAAAGCATGGCTCCTGTATTACTGCCTGCATGAGCGCTAAAATGTTGGTGCACTACTGACGACGATGCTGACGTATCTTGTGTTTTGGCTGCAGCTCCCACTTTTCTTCCAAATTTCTCTAACTCACTCTTTCACGTCACAACTTTTTCGAAAGGGACATTGACCGACTTGGTGACCCTTCTTGAGGCAACAAAAGCGCACCTTCAGTTGTTTGACGCTTTTCCATCGCTCATTGACGTCTAGATTTATGAACTTCAAGCAGGAGCTTAATTCTTTGCATTCCCCAGAGCAGGAAAGGCATCGAGCAGACACCGTGACGCATGCGTATCTTCGATTATCTAGGGCATTTACATTGTTGGTTTGATTTGCCTTGCGACTGTTTACCGAGGAAGGCATTGGTAATGCATCGGACACTACATTAGCAAGACGTCGAAGATTCATCAACCAGTTGCTAAATTCCAATATCGACGTCGATTCACCGCTCTGTAGGCTCTGCCCACTGCAATTGCTTAGTTGGAGACAGCTCCGCGATCAATTCGCTCAACAGCGTCGGATTATTTAGGTGGTGTTCTCCTTTCACACTTTTAATGGAAGTGCTCAAGTTGATGACTTGGTTGGCGAAATTGATGAGTGACTCCAAATTGCCGCCAATTACTGCTGGCATTGCTCGTACTTTCTGCACTTGACTTTAAATTAGTTGCTCTGCTCGGCCGAAAGTTTCCTTTAACATTTCCATTATTGCGGCGACATTGTTTGCACTGATAAGCAACGATTCAATCAACGCTCGAGCCCGACCCTTCAGTGCTTCACGGAAGCGCATAATGTTGTGTAAATCATTGTACTAGAATTCTCTGGTCGGTGTGTAAAATGATTCGGCAAACGTCAGCCACTGTTCTGGCTATCCTGAAAAGGTAGGAAGAGGATAAATCTTTTTCTGATTACTTGCCTGATATTGGTTGTAGAGGAAAGATTGTTGTTGCAGCGGTGTGAACATTGTTCTTTCGCTCGGGTGTGCCGGTGGCACCGCTCCTTGTGTGGCATCGGGTATGAATTTTGTGGTATTTTCAGCTTTGCCATGCTGGCGGCTGTCCAGGCTGAACCTGTATTGATGCCGACTGGGGCTGATTAGACTCTAACTGCGACTGGCATAGCGCTGGCTGCGACTGACTTGACATTAACTGCGCCTGGCATACCGCTGGATGCGACTAATTTGACATTAACTGCGACTGGCATAGCGCTGGCAGCGACTGACTCGGCATTAACTGCGACTGGGATAACGCTAGCTGCGACTGGCTTGGCATGTTGATGCTACTTCCAGTTATTATGTTCCTCTGGAGTTCCGACACATTTTCCTGAAGTCGCTTATGGTTTTCTACCATCATGATCTGCATCGCATGCATCTGGCTACTGAACTCCCTCCTCATTTCTTCCATTTTCGATCCAAATTCGCGTGTAATTTCACCAATTTCCTTATTTCGCCGATCGGCTTTGGCTGGCGATGGATCGGTTTGCAATGACTTCTCTGACTCAAGCCCAGTTGCTTTGCCAGAGCTTTCTTCCAACAATGACGACATGTGTTCACTGGTGGCCTTTTCCGGCAAATGTGTCACTGGCATGTCGAAATCTATGAAACGAGCTGGTAGTACATTTTTGTTTATACGGACACTTCTCCGTTCCATACAACTATACCAATCTGTTGAGGCTGTACCAAATTCAATTTCTAAACATGTGGTAACCTTAAAATATATTGCGCATGGAAACAAAAAAAAACGACAACCAAATAGACGGTTTAAAAACTTTGTTGTTGCTTCGCACCAACACAGTTTTAACCCTGAATAAAGGACTGTAACTCGCGAATAATTTAAAGTAATGAATTATATTTCTTTATTTAACACTAGATTTACCCCACCAGTCAAAATGACTGGTTTTATAATATCATTTTCAAATTCCTACTTAACCTCAATTTTTTTTTAAACGATGCAATGTCATTTGTAGCGATACTTAATTGAAGAATATTAGGCGATCGATTTATTTTTTGTATTCAAAATCAAAAAGTTTTTGATTATAATCGGTACTTATGCCAAACCAGTCAAAATGACTGGTGCATTTTTCTACGTAATGGAATGAGTTTTGTGCATAATAATTTATAAATACTGCGTATATAATAAATTATAAACGCTGCGTAATTGTAGCAGGATCAAAAAAAAATTTTTGTGAGGCGGGGGGTATAAATGGGCTACATTATAAATGTTCAGTCGTTGATTGAACTTTGAGTGGTGTTGACTGTGAAATTTTGTTGAGAACACTGGAAATAAACATTTATTTGGGTACCGAAATATTCAAAAATATATTGTAAGTATATTCTAAGTAATAAAACTACCAACGAACCATAACAAAAGAACCATAAAACGAAAAGAAAAAAAACGAAAGAAAAAGAACCATAACAATGGACAATTTCTTTACAAGTTTTCCTCTGGCGTTCAAATTGTTATCAAAAAATACTACATTCGTTGGAACAATACGTGCAAATAAAAAGGAACTTCCAAAAATTTTCAACGTTGCTTTATGAATCAAATGGATGTACACTTACTATCTACAAGAGTAAACCGAAAAAGAAGTACTTTTGCAGGTACAAAGTACAAATAGATCACAATTGATAAAACTAACAAAAAATTACCCGAAACTGTGTCGTTTTATAACAATACTAAGTTTGGCGTCGATGTGACTGATCAAATGGCACGTAAATATAACGTCATATCAGGTTCCAGAAGATGGCCACTTCAAGTTTTTTTCAATATTCTAGATATAGCTGGGATAAATGCTGGATATTGTATAAAAATACGACAGGAATATTTACAGAAATATTCTTTCTTAGGGTGTGCAGGTTGGTTTTTTAGTAAAAATGTGATATACCCACTTGTATGCTGCTTATACAGCATAGTCATGAAAACAAATTTATTACCACGGAAATACAGCTTAAATTTGAACACAATAATAAAACTACCAAGCCAATTTTTTTGTTTTGAAAACGGGTAACGACCACGTCTACTATTTATACCCGTCTGTCATTATATGTGATTATAAGATAGCTTGCCTTATAACCACATATTTCTTCTAGTTTTTAAGATATGACAATAAAATTTCAATGTCGAGTGACATTATTATATTTTACGTTGCAGAAAATGGGCGTA
Source organism: Myopa testacea (assembly GCA_949629155.1). Classification (NCBI taxonomy): domain Eukaryota; kingdom Metazoa; phylum Arthropoda; class Insecta; order Diptera; family Conopidae; genus Myopa; species Myopa testacea. The sequence goes on along the minus strand of OX451346.1, from coordinate 19,627,607 downwards.
GCGCACATACTTTTAAGTTACATGGACGGAAGGGTAATATGGCACAATCGTCCTACATAAATCCTTATATAAGCGTATAATTTTATGATATGTTATCAATTAATATGAAATTTTGTTTAAATATCTCTTTGTTCGGATTTGTAAACGAGCAAATAAAACGAATATAAGACATATAAATATAAAATCAATTTATAAAAAAATGCATTGGTATAAAACCTTAATTCCTAAAATTCCTAAAAACATTTAGGTGTAGGGTATCTAAGATTCGGCCAGGCCGAATATAGCTTTCTTACTGGTTTCTAAGACCAGTCATTTTGACTGGTGTCGGTAAATATAGGTAAGTCATATTGTCGGTATATCTAGGGTTAAATATAATGTACAAGAAATGATATACAACGACATACTTTTGTTTTATTTTATTAGACTCGTGAACATGCGGTGGTTTTAAACCGTCTTTTCTGTGCGGCGATATTTTGCCAAGTAATGACTGAAGACTCGCTACTTCTTTATAGCGAGTTGAAGCGAATCGCTGCTCGTTGTATTCGATTTGACTTCTTCGATTTTAGTAGTGTTTACACAACAGTGGTTAGAATAAGTTTATTTTACTCATTTCTTGCTTAGCCCAATCGGTATTAAAGGCCACTGAAGCCCGATCCTAAACACCAATTCATATCAATGCTGAGAGTTCATCACAACCAAAGCGTCTTTTAGAAACAAAACGCACGACAAACCAAAATTAGATGAAGTAATGTTGAAAGCTAAAGTAAACCAAATATATGAGGAAAGGAGACACAATCGAAGACTTAAAGAAATTCAAATTAAGGTATAGGAAGAAAAGCTGCTGCACAACCAGAAAGAATGGGAAACAAATATATGAAGCAAAGTTTTTAGTTCTGTGTTAATTTTATTTTATAAGATTATTATAAGATTATTTTATAATTCTTTTAGTTGGTTTGTTTGTACTCTTGTATACACGCATCAACAGAAGAAACAAACACAAAAACCGGTTTCGTCATCATACATACAAACACACAATATACAATGTGATGATCGACACTAGCCGTTTGCACTCGCGACGTGCATATAATTCGCGTGCCGTTTACGGAAGCCAGCTCATAAAAGCCCACGGCAAAAATATTCAAATTCGAGTTGCACTGAGTATAAGGTAAGCTTTATACTTAAGATCTTAAACCAATCTTGCGACTTCACCTATCGGCTTCGGCCATCGGTAATATCTCTATATATTACCTATCGACTTCGGTCACCGGTGAATGCCCTATCATTCACCTATCGGCTTCGGCCATCGGTAATATTCCTATATATTACCTATCGACTTCGGTCACCGGTGAATGCCCTATCATTCACCTATCGGCTTCGGCCATCGGTAATATCCCTATATATTACCTATCGACTTCGGTCACCGGTGAATGCTCTATCATTCACCTATCGGCGCAGGCCACCGGCGTGCAACCATATTTGCACGCCACCGGTAGGAAAATCCCTTAAACAGGAGATTAACCTAACCAGCATTTTGATTCGATAAATTAAGGCCTTCCGCCGGGAAGCACTTGAGCTTCCAAGCCCTTACTTTAGACCTTCCGCAGGGAAGCACTTTGGCTCCCTCCTGTATAAATTAAGGCCTTCCGCCGGGAAGCACTTGAGCTGCCAAGCCCTTACTTTAAGCCTTCCGTAGAGAAACACGCTGGTTAAAAAGAACTCCTGCTTAAGCGATCTACATAGGGAATCTGTACAGCCGTCTGCTGCGTGGCACTCTGTTTTTTTTTTAAAACTATGCACTTATCGTTAATAATAGACCGTCATCTATCCTGCCGACTGCGCCAATTATCGTTTCCTCAAAATGAAACAATATATCTTCGTTGGCTTCAAAAAGTATTCTGTTTCTTTATTTCAAATTTTGATCCTTATATACTATTCTTATATTCTACCTGGGTTACAATGTGTTCAATAAAGGTGTTCAAGGTGTTATAGATAAAAATGGTAATTGTAATGTAATAAAGACGCCGTCTGGTCTGGTCTGCTGATAACCCTCTCTGCAGATACACTTCCGTGTCGTAAACTCATTGCGCCGTCTCGTCTGGTTCGCTGATAGTCCTTTAGTGGTGTCGCCGAATATAACGGGATGGGTAATTAAGGAGACAGTGGTAATTCGGGCAAGCTTACGAACGTTTGATCTATCACATATTGATGTTTTAAACCGAACAATAAATCGAATAGTGATAAAAAATCGGCACCAATTATGGCCAATTGTTTTTCTGCTCTTATGAACGACCAGCAAAAAATTCCTACGTAAATTTAAATCTAAAAATAGTGATTTCGTACCATATGTGGTTATTCTTGTAGCATTGGTTGCATAGAATGTGAGAGAATCTTGTTTCGGTATGTGCTTGAGGTGAGTAATAGGAATAATTGGTACTACTGAGTCTGAGTCTATTAAAAATTTCTGATTGGTGTTTGAATCATAAATATCAAGACGAAGTTCCTTAGGCAAAATATTGTTGACAGCGTGTCTAGTTTTTTGGATTAATCGAGGTTGTTGGTATGAAATTGCAAGGTTTAATACATTTTTATTATAACTGATTCATAAAAAATTGTTGTTGTTGCGTTTGTAATGCAATGTATATTTTGTTTGCAATGAAGGTTTATTTGAAACATTTTATTTTCTATTGATGAAATTATTGATGGGATATTTAGTAGTTTGATATGGATATGTGCGTCATGATTGTACACAGCCATTACTGGGAGAAAATCCATTGAATCCGTTAATTGATCGGCCATTTCAGTGATGCGATTTGCAGTGAAATCCGCTTCGGCCATGGAGAACCAAAGGTCCGATGAGTCCGCATTGAAATGTGGAAGCTATAGATTAACCGTTGATATCGGGGTCACCAATGTGTAGTTCCTTCACGATTAAATTATATGTGAACTAAGTTTCGAGTAGACACAGAGTTTCGAGTAGACACAACCACACTCATTATACGTATTATAAGTTATAGAAATTGTTAAGTAGATATAAGAGTAAAAACCAATACAGCCAATCCACCGAGCTGAACTCTGCAAAGAGTCAGTGCTAGACTGTAAGAACAGTCGTTTGAAATTCGTGTGGCGGTTGAATAACTTGGAGGGTTACGAGACCCCTTTAAGCGAACCCTGGACAGACTGAGCTTCATCCAGGCTGGAAACAAAGAACTCGTTACAATATTGTCACTCAAAACAAGTAATTTGGTTAATCGAAATACTTAATAATAAATTGATCTCTCCATTTTAATGGAATTGAAACTGGCGATAGCAGTTATATATGTTCTGCAATTAGATTGTGCTCAGAAATATCGGAACAATCAAGAGGTTCATTTTAGTAATATTGTAGAGAACTGATCGCGCGACAATGATATTCTTTGCAGTAGGAAGTTTAACTTGTAGTCAATTGAGGCATATTCCAAATTTGTTTTTGAGCTGTCCAAATACCTACTTTATCGATGATGTTACGAGCTCCTATATATACATATTGGTAGCATTGTTATGGCGGAGTAAGCACAATATTCTGGCGAAATGGAGTTAATAATATTTTACTACAGTAGATCCTCGGTAATCCAACAATTGTTTAGCACGGCGTTGTCGGATTATCAAACTTGTCGCACTATAAAGTGCTGCCACCAACCTCTTGTAGACCGGAAGACAAGGAAGACACGACAAGCGTGGACGTGGGCAGGGACCGGACAGGGGAGGACGAACTTAACGATACCCTACTGGACCCAACGGACGCATCGATGGACTCAGACGTGACCGTGATTGTCCTCCGCGACAGACAGCAGGAAGCGGCACACAAGGGACCGGGAAGGAGCTCCGTCAGGAAGAGCAACCAACCACCTCTAAGGCCTCCCGAATCGGGCAGCGCAAGCCACCTAAGGAGGGAGGCGTGGTGGCTAAACGGGCTCGCTCGGATGGCGGAGTTCGTAGGGCCGGAACCTCATACGCAGAGGCCGCTAAGGAGGGGGACAACAAGCTATGCTTTGCCGTCATTGACAAATGCAAGCCGGGAGGTAGGATCGGTGACGAAAACCAAGGCAAACTGGAGGAGGCTTGGAATGATGCCCTTATGGACATTATCCTAGCATCCGATGATGGCGTGCCGATTTTCCAAATCGACCACTACCGGTTTGCAAGGGGAATATTCCTGGTACAGGTGGCAACCGAGGGCTGCATAGACGGACTGCGCAGGATGGTGGGCAATCTGCCGGAGCTTTGGGATGGAGCTCAATTGCGACTAGTCGCAAGGAAGGACATCCTGGAGCTGAAGAAGTGCACCATCTTCCTACGAGGCCACGTCACGAAGCTTCCATCGGGGACGATCCTGAAACTGCTCGGAAAACAGAACTCGGGCCTGGAAGTGGAGAAATGGGAAGTATTCCGCCGTGAGGAACTGTCGGAAGGCAATCTCCTCATAGTTGGAATCGACCAGGACTCCCTAAGGACACTGAGCACGACTAGAGGACGGGTGTTCCTGCTGTCAACCACAGTCACCATTAAGGTGGGCAACAAGCCACCCGGAAAGGCCGCTGTCTCAGCAGCCCCCGGAGGTGCTGGTAGACCACAGGTGGATAGTGGGCCGACAGAAGGGACTGACGCGGAAAACCAAGACCGTCCTAACGTACACCGGACAGAAGACGGAAAGGAACAAGAGGAAGTGTTGGACCTGGACGTGGAGGTCACCTCCTCACAGGAAGACGACCTGCTGTTGTCTCCGGTATGTTGATCACACAGATCAACTTACACCGGAGTCGAGCAGCCACACAAGCGCTGCTTGAGAGGATGATGGCAGGTAAGTGTGACGTTGCTCTAATACAGGAACCTTGGACCGTTGATAACAAAGTTTCTGGATGGGGCAGCGTATCGTTCCAAACATTTTACAATGCAGGTTCAGGTAGACCCAGGACCTGCATAGTATGTAAGAAAAGCTACAACTTGATTTCTTCCGCAGGTCCCTCATCTGTCGACGTGGTGGTGGTGGAGGAGGTGGGATCTTCCCTAATGCTGGCCTCCCTCTACCTGCCGTATGATGCACCAGGACCACTGCCATCGGAGGAACTGGAGGCGCTGAGGGCATACGCGGAGAAAACAGGTAAACGTTTATTAATAGGATGTGATGCTAACGCTCACCATACGTCTTGGGGTAGTACAGACTGCAATGGTAGGGGGACAGCATTGTTTGATTTTCTGAACGCCAACGACCTGACGGTCCTAAATGAAGGGTGCGCTGCAACCTTCATAAACAGGAACAGACGGGAAGTGTTGGATGTAACTATCTGTGATAAAGACACTGTAGCGCAGGTCAGGGATTGGCATGTGTCTAAGGCCAAGGCTTCTCGAATCATTTCTACATCAGTCTTAAGCTCGTCAATGTGGAAGGGGCACCCCTCCTAAATAGGAACAAGAAGGCTACCAACTGGCCTAAATTCAAAGAGCTAGCGGAGAACTGGCTAAGATGTAATGATAGGAATCCGTTGGATACCTGTAAAGGAATCGAAAGGGAAACCTACATCATTGCGAAAGGACTTGTAAAAGCCTTCGAGGCAGCCTGTCCTTTGAAGAAGACAGGCCCTCCCGGGAACAAAGCTTGGCTCACACCCGAGCTGCGTGACCTACGGAGACACTGTCGTAGACTTTTTAACCGGGCGAAAAGGTTAGGCACAAGCACTCTTTGGGATGACTACCATGGAGTATTAAAACAGTATAAGAATAAGCTCAGGGAGGACAAGCGTAACTCCTGGAGACTATTCTGTGAACAGGTTGACTCAGTAAACGAGGCAGCTAAAATCAAGAAACTATTATCGAAAACTCACTCGCAACCTGGACTAGTGACGGGGAAAGACGGGGTCCCAGCAAAGGACGTGGAGAGTTCGATAAAAATACTGATGAGCGAACACTTCCCCAACTGTTTGGGGGCATATACGCAACCAAACAGGAAGGGAACGCACGAATATAGGGATGGAGTAAAGATAACCCATCACATGGTAAGGAAAGCTATACATGGCTTCAATCCGTTCAAGGCACCAGGGGCGTATGGCATCTTCCCGGCAATGATTCAGTGCTGTGAGGATGCACTGCAACACAGACTAGCCTCACTATTTACGGCATGCATCCAACTGGGATACACGCCAAAGGTATGGAGACAGGCGAAAGTGGTCTTTATACCCAAACCAGGGAAAGACGACTATACCTCACCCAAGGCATACAGACCAATAAGTCTGACATCCTTCATGCTCAAGACCATGGAACGCATTTGCGATGACATGATAAAAGAGAGCATTCCAAGGGAAGAACTGACATATAAACAACATGCCTATGTTAAAGGTAGGTCAGTAGAAACCGCACTGCAAGAGGTAGTGTACGGTATAGAAAAGTCATTGGACTTTAAAGAGTACGCTCTCGCCGCTTTTGTGGATATCGAGGGAGCTTTCAACAATGTCTCCACTGAAACCCTCATAGAGTCCTTAAGCTCATTTAACGTGGACTGGTCCATTTTAAGATGGATAAAACACTTATTGAGCTACAGGTACATAAGGTGTGAACAATGGGGAATAGAGGTGAAAGGCAAAGTGCTACAGGGAGCCCCGCAAGGGGGCATTTTATCACCACTGCTGTGGGTCACTGTAGTTAACAGCCTCTTGAGGACACTAACGGAGGAAGGCCTTCAAGTGGAAGGCCACCAGGAAAAGGAAGATACCTAACTTTGATCTTCCTGTCCTGGAAGGCACAGAGTTGAGGCTTTAAGATAAGGTCAAATATCTCGGAGTAATCCTGGATAGGAAACTTAACTGGAAAGAGCACATTGAAAGCAGAGTCAACAAGGCCTATAGAGCTTGGGCTACCTGCAGAAGATGTATAGGACCCAGATGGGGACTAAAACCACATATAGTCAACTGGCTATATCTAAGCGTGATCCGCCCAATACTAACTTATGCTTCAATAGTCTGGTGGAGCGCGCTAAACATCAAGTGCAACATAAAGCCGCTTGAAAGGGTGCAGCGGTCATGCTGCATCGGGATATGCGGAGCGTTAAGCACTACTTCAACAAGGGCGATGGAGGTCATCCTCTCCATACGCCCAATAGACATACAAGTCAAGTATGAAGCTGCTGTAGCAGCAGCAAGACTGAGAGTCCTGGGCTCCTGGTATGAAAGGGACCACATTACAGGACATCGGACCATACTTGACCATATGAATGTAAGGCCCGACGAATGGGAATGCGACCGTATTACGGAGATCCAGTCCAGAACACCAGTGGAATCAATCATTCCAAAGAGAGGCGATTGGAACACGGCAGAGATAGGCGAAATGAGCCATAGCATTCACCTATACACGGACGGATCGAGAATGGACGGGCGCACGGGAGCGGGCTTTTACTGTATGAATAACAACTATGGAGCAAGCATCAGACTACATAACTCTAATACAGTCTTTCAGGCTGAAATTGTTGGGATTATGGAAGGTGCTAAATGGCTAAACAGCAACGCCATGCCAGGCAGGAGCTGTAAAATCTTTTCAGACAGCCAGGCGGCTATCAGAGCAGTATCGAATGACCAGGTGACATCAGAGGTGGTGCGTAGCTGTAAAGAAGCTATAACACTTCTGGCGCAAAGATACTCGATACAGCTGATATGGGTGCCAGGGCATCGGAATATTGAGGGCAATGAGAGGGCTGATGAGCTAGCGCGAAAGGGCACCTTGTTGGACGAGGTAACCATGGCGGCTAAAAAGCCTTTTCAGGCCCTAAAAAACCACATAGCGGGATGCGCAGACAGTCTACATCACAGCTGCTGGACTGCATCGGAGGGCTCCAGGGTAACTAAGTTACTATGGGGTAATCCAAACGCGGCCCAAACTAGGAAACTTCTGGCAAGAAGTAAAGGTAAACTAAGAATCATTATAGGGATTCTGACAGGACACAATGAACTCAGAGGTCACCTACGGAAAATACGTAACCTGGAATCTGATTTGTGTAGGTCTTGTTTGGAACACCCAGAAACACTGGAGCACTATCTTTGTGACTGCCCTGCCTTTTGCAGGGTAAGGTTACAGACACTAGGTTCCACGCAGATAACTGCCCTTGAGGATGTCGGCCGCAAGGGCTGGAAAGCTATAAAGACCTTCGTGCTGGGCACGGGGCTCTTTGACTAGAGTGGAGAATGGCACCCTTTCCCCTACCCCTTTCCTCCTCTCCCCTTTCCTTTCCTTAGGAGGCGTACAATGGGCCTTATGGCCTAAGTGCATCCGGTCGCCTGCAGCCGGATGACTCCATGGAGTAAATAACGTAACCTAACCTAACCTAATTAATTGTTGTTAATGTTTTGTGCTTCCGCTTTTGGGTTTGGGAAGTCATCGACAGCAATACTTGATCGCCCGCGCCACAATCAATATCAAACTGAGACGACAGGCCTCTAGCGGCACCTCACGGTGCCGCGAACACATTGCAGCCTCTTCAACCATACATTAATCAAGTTTTACAGTATGTACGTATTTGGCATGTCGGATTATAGGGGTGCCGGATAAGACAGTGGTTGGATTACCGAGGTTCTACTGTAACCCCCGTCGGATAACCCCCGTCGCTGAATGGCTCCAAATTCTCGAATCGTGTGTTCATCCTCTCCAACGAGTAACTATATCCAATATCATTCCATCTGCATCACAATTAATATGAAAGGATACGTGTTTATAAGAAAAATAGTAAAGTTTTCACTTGGACGTATCCTGTGCCTTGCTCCAAGCTCCCCTCCTGAATTTTTAATTTTAACCTGTGTGCAGTCAATGGCATCAATGCACTGAAGAAATCTTTTATTTATTGGTATGAAGTTCTATAAGTTGTATATTACGGCTGTCAAAGTCGATACTAAATTAGTTAGTTGCGATTGGTAAGACCATAGTATTACCCGATTGCGATTTTAAAAATGCGTGTTCTGCTAAGATCCTACACTGATTCCGATGACATACAAAGGTAAGAAACGGTAAAATGTATAATTAGCCCATATAATGGTTTTAATTTTAAGAGACTATATGATGAACAAAATATTACTACTACTTTGTGAATACAGGTTTTTCAAGTTCACCCTTTTGCAAATCAAAAACGGTTGCGGATTACTTTAAAATGTGCGATGTGCGTAGTTGATCGTCGCAATTCGCAAAGAACAATTGATGAGCGCAAATTGTATACAGTACAATTTTCTCGCAATGCTCCGGAAGAGTGACAAAAAATAATTTTTATTGATAAATGGGGTTTTAATTGTCATCTTCGGCTGAGAAAAGACGCTGAAAATGCGTAATTTTGTTGGCCAGACAAGGCACATTTTACATTTCCTACCACGATATTGTCCAATGCTGAACCCCATCAAAGAAGTATTTTCAAAAATCAAGTTTTCGGTAAGAAATATGCTGGCAGATCCTTTAAATTCTTACTTCCTTTGAATTCAAGTGCAAAAGGTTAAATTTAAGCTGCAAACGGTCGAATCGATGTTGCAAAAGGTTGAATTTAAATTGCAAAAAGGGGAACTTAAAGTGAAAAACCTGTATATGCATTATTATATGCGTGATATACAGTGTTCCACTAAAGTCTTTGTACAGCACTTGGTCAAAAATTTAGTGACAAAAAAATGTAATGTGTAGCAAGAATTTAAAAAAAAACAGCTTTGTTTATTAAGCAATTTCCTTCAATTTAACCAAAAAATAAACCAATTTCATCAAGTAATCCAAAAGTTATTAACTAAAAACGCAACAAAGTCATTGAATTAGCTCCAATAAAGTCTTCGTACACTCACAAAAAAGTAACTAAAAATCCTTAAAAACTGTGGATTGTTTTTTTTAATATTTGGCGGGGTAGCCTATATTTTTAATAACGGCTTTAAGACGGTCCAGCATCGATTCCACAAGTTTCTGTGCATAGCGTGGTTCGATTTTCACCCATTCCCCCTGAAGAATTTCTTTTCGTCGAGGTGGCGGAGTGATGGTATGGGGGTGTATGGCTGCTAGTGGCATTGGTAACTTGGAAATAATTGAGGGAGTTATGGATTACCGTGCATATATCGAAATATTGAAAAGAAATTTGAAGCCAAGTGCTGAAAAATTGTGCGTATCTCAAGGATATTATTTTCAGCAAGATAATTATCCCAAAAACATGGAAACATATGTGGAATATGCTTGAGAAAAGGATCAGGACGCATCATATTAGTGCTGTACGAAGACTTTAGTGGAACTACTGTTTCATTTACAACAAAATTTGATTAAACTTGACTGGCAGATCGTATAGCTATTTCAAAACATGCCAACGCTCCTTTCCAGCGATCTCTGTCGATGTCTTTTAATATACAACATTCGCTATATAAGCTCATCGTTTGTCAAATAACTTAATACGAATTACAAACTGTTGAAGAGACTTTTGACCAAATTATTGTAAGCATACTACAAGTTTTGGTGAAATTTGTTGCTTTTGTGTTTTGACATGCCCTCCCTATGCAGGCCGGTTTCGGATTCAAGCATGAGGAGAAGAATTGAATTAAATTTTTTTAGTGTTATTGTGTCGTTCTGGGAGATCTGCTATTTAACGTATGTGCATGTGTGTGGGGCAGTTTGTGATGTGTCATTTTGTTCATTCTTCGAAGCAAAAGTACAATTTAAGCCGAAACCACAAGCGGTCGATCGCGCTTTGATCGGCGTTTGATAGACTTTACAAAAACTTTACGATAAAATGTCACACGACGCTCGAGTTTCATTTTCTAAAACACAATGGCGCGTTAGAGAAGTTGTGCTCATGTTCTACTAAGCACTGTTGCCACCTAAAAACAAAAAAAAAATACCTATATTTTCGTATATATGAATTTGGTATCGAAAATTGTTTTTCATTTAAAAAATAACCGTTATTCATATTTCAATTATTCTAATCCAATAAAAATTGTAGAAATATTGCAGTTAAATGGTTATTGTCCATTGTAATTCCCAGCCAAATAAAAAAAATTCCACCGGAAAGAAATTCCTCTAAAACTGTGGTTTACATTTGGCAACTCTTGCAATGTGACGAGCATATTTCAAAAACAAAATTAAAAATTATTTCAAATTTGAAGCTTAAAATTTTTATGAAAGAAAATTAAATTCCGAAGATTTTGAGGATTTAGCGCTACTTAGCGTTGCACTCTATGGCACGTACAGACGCTATAAGCAGTCTAAGCAAGCACAGCAAAGAATGTGGGTTCGCGAGCTGAATCTGGCTAGAGATTCAGAAGGGTTTTTTGCTCTGAATTTCAGAAGGATGCAAGAAATAGACCCGGAGCACTTCTTCAAAATTACTAGAATGAAGCCCAGAACTTTTCAGCTACTGCAGGCTTTCATCGAACCGGAACTGCAAAAAACTTCAATGAGAAAACCAATTTCTGCTGATTGCCGACTGTTTCTGGTCCTATTGTAAATATACTTACAGTTCTTAAATACAGGATGTTTACTATCTTGCATTTAATATTTCAAGGTACCTGTCGCAAGTTGTTCCCAAACAAGTACTAGCGTGGATGTTCCGAATGGGATACTCAACACTCACTGCATCATATATGAAACATGTGAAAAACTATGGAAAATACTGATGCCGCTTTATTTATCACCACCCAGCAAGGAATATTGGACACAAATTGCAAAAGAATTTTACGATTTATGGACCTTGCCAAATTGCGTATCAGCAATTGATGGCAAACATATTAATATCCAATGTCCTGCGAGAGCAGGCTCTGAATATTTTAACTACAAAGGCCATCACTCCATTGTGCTCCTCGCGGCTTGCGATGCCAACTATATATTTACTTCAATCACTGTCGGTGCTTACGGAAGCCAAAGCGATGCTGAGTCATTACTCGGTAGCAAACTTCTGCATGATGAATTAAATTTGCCTTCACCGAAATTGCTTCCAAACAGCAACATTCCCTTCAATCACTATATAGTTGGCGGCGCAGCATTTTCACTTAAACCATATTTAATGCGGCCATATCCAGGCAGAAAATTGTGTCCAGAAAAATTTTATTTCAACAGGCGTCTTTCTCGTGCACGACGCACAATTGAAAATGCATTTGGGATTTTGGTGGCGAGATGGCGAATTCTCCAAAATACCTTGATTATGGCTCCAGCTAATGTAGAGCGCGTTGTAAAAGCTGCAGTTATATTGCACAACTTTATAAAGCTAAATGACGATGCGTACTGCACAAAAGAATACGTGGATATTCACGACGAAAATGATGAAATGATTCAACGTGGTTTGTGGCGAGACGATGCTGAACCTTTGCGTCGTATTGCACATATTGGATCCAACAATTCCAGCGCAGAATCATTCCGCATGCGAGACACCCTCAAAAATTATCTGTTTTCAAATAAAATTTAACACACTAATGTCACGAACAAAGAGAAGCAAAGAGAGAGAGAGAGAGAGCATACAACGTTTATGTGTGCGTACATCTGTTTTGCTAGACTGCGTGAATTCACGTGGTGTTACCAAAATTTTGTTTCAAACTTTCTGTATTTTGGTTTTCTTCCTTTGAAAGTTTCATATTTTACATTGCATAGCTATGTGCAGCAACCAGAGTTACTGGTTAATTGTTGTGCTCTAGTAAAATTACTATTACTATACAGAAAAATTATATATTGCCGTCACTTTGGATCAACAGCGGCGGTATTTCATTTTGAAAGAAAATTTTACTGTCATTATACACAAAATAGGGTATTTCGAAACTATGTAACTCCCAATTCCTGTTAGAGGACCCTTGGTCACAAGTTACAACTTTAACTATGATGCCAAAACTGTTCAAAAATGTAAAATTTCGTAAAATGATCTTTTTTAGTAAACTGGCAGAAAGTCCATTTTTGGAAGTACATTTTTCAACTCCATTTTCCTCAAACCGATCCACTAAATATAATTTGGAATTGTAACGAAATTCTCTTCTAATCACCATTTCATCCATGAGCAGATTCATATTATTCTTTTCGTACTGGTTGAAATCCCAAACACTACTTTTTAATTAACTTCAAGTTACGGTAAGGGCAGACAGCTGAGGGGAAGATCAAACAACGTGTGAAGCTTCGAGAGAGCTTGTTTTGCGAGAGAAATCTCTTTCTGAGGTACACTGAAAAGATTAGTGTAAGGGATTAAGTGCACAGACGGCGCACCTATAAAAAAAAGGAAAAATAACCATAAACATTAATGGGAATGATATTGTAGTCAATATTGATCAACACATCAGACATTGTGTTTCGCCTAAATTATTACCAAAAAACAAAAACTTATTCTCCCATTCCTTATTAAACATTTTTCACAGTGCATTCATAAAACAGCGTGCTACGATCTTCCTTGCTTGCAGTCTGCACGTCGACTGACTGCTATGTATAAAGCATTAACCACAACCAAGGCTACAGGCTACAAGATACAAGCGGCATCTGTCAAAATTACATTGTCCCTTATGGGGAACAAGAAAAAAACATTGATTTCCAGTGCCGCTACGTATCTGTGGTTAGCCGCTACGCATCTTGCAGTTAGCCGCTAGGCTTCGCGCCGCTTGCAGTCGATCGAGTTCTATTTTTCTCTGGCGGCGTAGGTATGCTTCTTCTTCTTTTGTGTTTGTTTACGTTTTACATATAAAAAGATTTGCGTTTTGACATTTGCTGCTGGCTTCACGCCGCTATCACTGGAAGTTAGCTACTTTTGCAGTTAGTATCTTGTGGCCTGTAACCTTGTGGTTAATGCTTAACAACGATCGCTAATGCCGGTGTGAAAAAACGACTAGTGCTATCGTGTATATGTGAATAGCCGAGAGAAAAACGATTGATAGGGTGCCAATATTGTAACCCTAGAACAAAATTTGCTTTGTACGAGATGCAACTTCTGTATACTATTTATTCTGTAATCATATTTAGTAAGGATGGTGATATATATATATATATTTGTGATATATGTGGCAATATTTATATATCCCTTTCAGACCTAGAAAATCGTTAACAGATCTCAAAGAAATTTTGCAGACTAGCTGTTATATTTAATCTAAAGTAAAAAAAAATAAGAAAAAAATTTCCCTACGTCAGGATTCTTTTAGAAAGGCCCCGCACAATTCTCTTAACTGCTTAAGTGTTCTTAACACGCACTCTTGCATTTCTTGGATATGAAATTTGAATGTAAGAATTTTTTTAGTCTAACCCGCACAATTGTGTACGCCAGGTCTGAAAGGGATACAACATGAACACATGATGGATCACCGACGTAGGCATGGTTAGGAATTGCGTTTTGCATGTGAGTGAGTTTATCGAAGACCGTTTTCTTCAATATTTGATATAATTATATTTTTCTATTTTTAGATTTTGCGACAAACGATTATATCTTCAGGAAAAATTGATGAAACACATGTTCTTTCACAGTGGTAGGAAGCCACTGTAATTGTACAGTGTATATCGTATATATTTAATTAATTAATACATGTTTTTATAAATATTTTTGTAGAGTTCATAATAGCGTTAAACCGTATAGCGATGCAGCGATAGCTGTTGAATAAGCTTCGTTATATGGAGGCTCATTATAATTGTACAGAATGTAATTTAGTTTCTTGTCTTTTTATAGTTGTACCATATATTATTTTATTCCTAAAAATTTTATATTTAAAACACTATACAATTTTTTCAGTGAATCATTCCAAGGATAAGATTATCAAAGAGGAACGTGATTAACGAATCATACAAATCATACAAAATGCCACCCGAAGCACTTTCCGAGTTCATTGGAAGCGATTTAAAAATATGAGTACCAAGTATCTGTATAATTAATTTTCATATAATACATACAACTAAATTTATCGTGATACCTTCTTCGGTACTCCTACAACAAGAAGTCGCGTCCAACTGGCAATAGTTAATATTTATTTAACATCACAAAGTCATTTTCATAGTGTCTTGAACACAATTGGAAGCACAAAACACTAAAGCCTAGACACAATTGGACGAACATGAGACAAAGTTCTCCAGTCCAAAAAGGACTCAAGAAAAAAATTAGTTATCTGCGAACATTTGTATTTAGATAAAGATAAAGAAATTTTAGATAAATAAAAAGCGCATGTTCTATTTTGACACATTTTGTGCACAAGCTCTTTTTCTGCTTCTTTGTTGACATTGCTGTTATTCATTCACAAAATAATAGTCTGCCGTATCTGCACTTGCCTAGTATCAAAAAATAAATTAATTAAGTAATAATAACTATTAATAATACAATCTATATATATAAAAATCAATAGATAGATATATAGATATATTTTGCCAGCCACTTATATAGGAAGCCCACGCCACATGCATGAATATGCTCAGGATGCTATGACATATGTTAGGCATTATGGCCGCCCAGACTTATTTGTTACATTCACATGTAACCCAAAATGGTCAAACACCATTTTATAGACATGACATAACTGCCAGAGTTTTTAAGCAAAAATTAAAATCTCTCATGAATTTCTTAATAAAGCATTGTGTGTATGGCCGAGTCCGTTATTGCATGTACTCTGTAGAATGGCAAAAGCGTGGATTGCCACATGCGCACATATTAGTCTGGTTATTGGACAAAATAAGGCCAGATAAGATTGATTCCATAATTTCAGCTGAAATACCAGATGAAACAGTTGACCCAAAATTGCATGCTGTAGTTACCAAACACATGATACATGGACCTTGCGGACTTTTCAACTACGATTCACCCTGTATGGTCGACGGGAAGTGTTCCAAGCGATACCCAAGAGACCTGCTTGCTGAAACCATAACGGGAAATGATGGATACCCATTGTATCGACGGCGTTCAGTTGAGGACAATGGGGGATCGGTAGTTGTAAAGGTAAGAGAACAAAATGTTGATGTAGACAATCGTTGGATTGTGCCATACTCGCCAATATTGTCCAAAGCTTTTGAGACTCACATCAATGTGGAATATTGTAACTCTGTGAAGTCGATAAAGTACATATGTTAACAAAGGTAGCGATATGGCTGTCTTCGCTGTAACCAATGCAAATTATGAAATATCACAGTACCAGATGGGTCCCTATGTAAGTAATAACGAAGCACTTTGGCGTATCTTTTCATTTGCGATCCATGAAAGACACCCTACAGTAGTCCATTTGGCAGTCCATTTAGAAAATGGTGGAAGAGTTTATTTTAATGAATCGAACGCGGCAGACAGAGCGGCACGTCCATCGTCGACAACATTAACAAGTTTCTTCACAGTCTGTCAAACTGATGATTTTGCTCGCACTTTGTATGCTGACATGCCACGCTATTACACATGGAATGCATCATCGAAATCATTTCAGCGTCGAAAACAAGGAACACCAGTTCAAGGACATCCAAATGTATTTGCTTCAGACGCTCTGGGTCGCATCTCACAGTACATCCAAATAACGATGAATGTTATTATTTGCGGTTGCTGTTGGTGAATGTTCGTGGTCCGACATCGTTTAAACCACTGAGAACAGTTAATGGACAACTGTGTGCAAGTTACCGTGAGGCATGTCAACTATTACATTTACTTGAGAACGATTCGCACTGGGATGATACGCTCAAGGATTCCGTAATATCTTCATCGCCGCATCAAATTCGTACATTGTTTGCGATTATCATATCGACATGTTTCCCCTCGAATCCAAGAGATTTGTGGGTTAAGTATAGAGATGACATGTCTGAGGATGTTTTGCATCGTGTGCGCCGTCAAACTTTGAATCCTACACTACAAATGACTGCAGAAATTTACAATGAGACATTGATCATGATAGAAGATATGTGTTTATTGATGGCAAATAAAGTATTGTCGTGTTTGGGAATGACAGCACCAAATCGTCATATGCACGATGCATTAAACCACGAGTTGCAAAGAGAACAACAGTACGACATTGAAGCCTTGGCCGAAACAGTTCGTACAAATGTTCCACAATTAAATCAACAACAAAGAATTGCGTACAACACTTTCATAGAAGCTGTGAACAGTGGATCTGGTGGAATTTATTTCCTTGATGATCCCGGAGGAACCGGAAAAACGTTCTTAATTTCATTGTTGGTTTCCTTCAAATCAGTCGACACCGTTATGAACCAGGATGACGTAGTCAACTATCCCACGGAGTTTTTAAATTCACTGGAATTGTCTGGATTACCACCTCACAATTTGCAGTTAAAAGTAGGGTAAGTTGTCATCATGCTGCGTAACATAAATCAACCTCGACTGTGCAATGGAACAAGACTGGCTGTGAAAAAGCTGATGAATAACGTCATTGAGGCAACAATCATAAAAGGAAAATACAAAGGAGAGGATGTCTTGATCCTGCGGATACCGATGATTCCAACGGATTTACCATTCGATTTTAAACGCTTACAATTTTCAGTACGTCTGGCCTTTGCGATGACCATAAATAAATCGCAAGGACAGTCGTTAGAAGTTTGCGAATTCATCTTGGAGTTTCCGTGTTTCGGGCATGGACAATTATACGTCGCGTGTTCGCGCGTCGGAAAACCGTCTTCTTTGTTTATTTACGCACCACAAAACAAAACAAAAAATATAGTTTATGATAAAGCTTTAAATTGATTAACAGACT
The DNA here is from genome assembly GCA_949629155.1 of Myopa testacea. Taxonomy (NCBI): domain Eukaryota; kingdom Metazoa; phylum Arthropoda; class Insecta; order Diptera; family Conopidae; genus Myopa; species Myopa testacea. The sequence continues at coordinate 19,609,968 of OX451346.1, read as the reverse complement.
GTATCATAACAGTGTGTGTCTGACAATATCAAATTTAAACCTTATAAATAGCCAGTATTTCAGGAAAACTCTATTTTGTAACTAAGCAACATGATGTGTCGAAAATAATAATAAAACTTCATGCTTCATTCAAAAATGCTTCTTTATTAAATACGGATTCGTTTTGTTTGTTTTAAGATTATTTTTTATTAAATTTTAGGTCTTTTATTTATCGATTGAGGCAGTACGAAGTCTGTCGGGTAGCTAGTGTTTAATAAAAAATTAACATTTTTAGAATGGATCATGGCGAAAAATTAATTGAGTCGGTGGGCTCGCAATAAGAATTGTATGATCTTCAATCTGAGTACTACAAAATTGTGGTACACAAATTCAAATTGTGGAGGGAGATTGGCGCGCAAACTGGTGTAAACGGTATATAATTTGAAAAATTAAAGTCTTTAATCGATAATATAATCATAAGCGAAACATGCCAAAAACGCTGGCTGGTGTTGCGTGCTTGCTATCGGCGAGCTAAGCGGTCGGAGGTAGTACCGTCGGGAAGTGCCGCAACATTCCGAAAACAGAATGTCATCTGCTATAGCTGCAACTCGTGCTAGCGCTAGTTAAAAAAATTAGGGACGTATGTTTGTTGTAGGTCAGAATCATTGCTCTGCTTAACGTTGATTATCACCACATACCTTTCGGCCCAGTAGGTAACAATGCTTAACCCATTAAAACCCGCGCATGGATCCCGATACTCTACAGATATGAAATTTCGTAAGGATACTTATATAGGTTAGAGTAGTCTTCTTGCAAAATTTGAAGTTTGTAACTTTTAGTAAAAGTGAGTTATGAGATGGGCATTTAAATACCCAACGACCTGTTGGGTTGCATGTTGCTAATCAAAACTTAACAAGTTCGCTTGTGTGTACATAGATAAGCATGAAATAACATGAAAAATCAAACAAAAACAAACAAAGCAGATCAATGAATGCTGAAAATGAGCATTGCAATTGAATGTTTCATTATCTTGTTGACTCTCGAGTTGTGAATACGGGAAACAATTATGTCGAAGCGGCTATAAGTATTGGTGTTTGGCGTCATCTGAAGGTTACTGCTATCAGTTTATACCATATGCAGGTGTCTCTACAGATAAAGATTCCAATGGATATGGCCTTGGAGAAAGTAGTTTTGCATCTGGTGTACCTTTTAGAAAATCCAGAAGGACACAATGTCACATTTAAGAATTTTTTTACGAGTCATAAGCACTAAGGGTTATTTTGCAACAGATACCGTACGACATAGTCACATAAATAATGCTCCATTGATAGAGATAAGCAAAATGAAAAAGCAACCGAGAGGCACTTACGACTTCAGATTTGATAAAAACAATGATGTGGTTGTGGTACGTTGGAATGATAGTTCAGTCGTTACCGTGATGTCCAATTTCTTAGGCCATAAACCTTTATGCACCGCTAAGAGGTATGATCGTAAAACTCGTAAGGTTGCAGCAATTGACCTGACCAACTTCTTTTATTCACGAGTACAACCAACGAATGGGTGGTGTTGATCTTTTTGACAATGGGATAAATAATTATCGAATCAGACAGCGTGGAAAGAAGTGGTATTGGCCACTTTTTACAAATGGATGCAGCCATGGTTAACGCATGGAAATTACATGTTTTGTGTTAAAAAAATAATAATATCAAGCCTATGTAACAGCTAGCTTTTAGGATAAATGTTCTAGAAGCATTAGTGGAGCTTTCTAAATGTTGACGGCCAGGAGGACGGGTTATGTTAAACTCTCTAACAGAGGGCACACGTCAGGATGGAATTCAGCATCTGATAACACAAAGCGAAAAACGTGCAAGGTGTTATCAGTGTGGTGGAAAAACTCCGTTTGCTTGTAGCAAATGCAATATATGTACATCTTCACCCTAAAAATTGTTTCAAGACATACCATAACGGTGATCCAAGAGATGAAGTAAAAATTAAAAAAACAAATGATGTATTTTATTAAGTTTTGGTATTGTGTATTGGGTATATTTCTTATACAATTTTTTTCAATAAAAACGCTCATGGTGAACTTCTTATAATTTTACATTTTTTATTATCAGGAAACCCATTGGGTATTTAAGTACCCGCGCCAGGAAATAATCAATTTCATCCAGCTAAGTTAACCTAAGCTATAAGATTTTATTTATTAGAGCAAATAATACACCTATTTAACTAATTTAAAAATATTGTTCCCTAAATTTGTATCTTTAAGGATTTAACTTGACTTCTGGTGAAAAAAATTCAAATTGTAAAAATTAACATTTTTGTTTATTAAAAAAGTACATTTGTGTGAAAATGAAGTCTTCGTTTGTATAGATAAAATCAAGGCCTATTTGACGTTAATCGATCTAGATAAACTTTAAGACTATAGGTAAACATTTTTAAAGGATAGCCCTTTTTTGGGTAGTTAAATACCCACTGGGTTGAAATGGGTTAACGTGTGGTAACACATACTTCTAGGCTACACTTTAATTATGAAGCTCGAAAGTACAAGTGAATCACTGTGGCCCAGATAAAAGCCGAACTTGATCGCATTCCAATAAGTGGAACAGCGCGCGAACTTGATCGCATTCCGAATTTATAATGAGTTTCAAGTTTAATGCTTGAGATAATTGCAGAACGGTGCGGAAATGATTCTGGCCAACAACGAATCTCAGAAGAGATATAAACCCATCTTTCGGATTGAAAAAGGCAGTTGTAATTAAGCAGTTAAAGTTGCAGTTAAAACTAAGCAGTTGTTGTTAAGTGACAGATTAAGTGGCAGTAGTTGTTAGGAGTTGAATAAGAATATTGTCAAATACAAGCGAAGTCGAGGAAGGAAGCTCCCGAAATATATAAACGTAAGGAAAATTAACCCAAGTCTTTATTTTCAGCACCTGTCGAAAGTCGGCAGCGTTGCCCGACAGGTTAAAGGACCACAAAGGCGGCACCTTGGTGCCCGTGGTAACTAGGCAAGGGGATCCACCTGCGGCATTTTGCCGGATCCCGATAGGAAAGACCACACCGTCGGCACAGTCATGCCCGTGGCACCGTCGTCCAAGGGATCCACCTGCGGCACCTTTGCCGGATCCCAACAGTAAGTCCACACGGTCGGCACATACTTGCCCGTGGCACAAGTGTCCGTGGCCCTTCACGTCGAAGGACCAACGACGACAACCCCACCACATAAAAGCACTGTTAGTGATCCTTCTTGAGGAAGGATCTACGACATTACGTTTGTTCTGGTATCCTACTGGAGGATACTAGATACAACATTTTGGCGCAGGCGTTTTTACGATCTGAGGATCGCTCCTTTAAACCAAGTGAAGTAAAATGAATAATAGTATTTTTAAACAATAAAGAAAAGTATAAATACAACAAACAAATCCGTTAGTATTTTTTAATAACACATTAATTAATAATTACCAGGCTGGCAGCGATAACTGCAAGACAATAAATAAAATAAATTATGCTTAATTGCAAGAAACTCATTGCAACAAGAAGTAGGTCACAAACTTGAGCTTGAACTTCAAACAAGGCCAGAAGCGACAAAATTGCTATCGAGCGGCAGCTGGTAGCAAAAACGCTAACAAAGAAATAACAAAAACAAAACGTACGTCAGGCACCGGGCGAACAGAATTGAGCCACGAGCTCAAATTACAAAAAAAAAGTAATATAATAAAAATAATTAGGCAATTCACAGTTGCCCTCATAAGTCGTCATAAGTCATAAGTTGTCAAACAATTTATGACTGTCGTAAGAAAATTTTTTGTTGTTTTGTATGAAAATCTATGTTAGCACGATTACAACACTCGCAGGTATGTATTAGGAAAGTTGTATTCAAATCAACTGTTCATGCGATTGCTGTATTTATTCGTTTTGGTTGAATACAGAAAAAATTTATTTCAAAATTTCGATGGATGAAAAAAAGAAAAGAATTTAGGCATTTTAACAGAAATTCAAGTTTCGAAAATCCAGAGGTTTTGTTCGACTGTTCACAGTTCGGAGTCATAACTTAGTATCTCATAACTTATGAGGCTAACTGTGAATTGCCTAAATATATATGTATGTATAAGCGTACGAATGTACGAATGTTTACAACGTGTTCAGCCAAAAGGATGTCAATGAGCCGTATTAAAGCTGAATAAGCAAAAGTTAATTGCTTGTAGAGAATCAATTAAAGTTTTAATTGATTCCAAAAATATCCAAAATAAATACTTAGAACAATAAGTACAGAATCGCTTCACGAACAATCATATTTAGCATTAGAAAAAGACTATAGGGATTTGAAGAGACAGGTAGGAGAACTAGCGACAAAAGTTTGGAACATCTTAAAAAATACCGTTTCCAATAAAGAATATTTAGAGTTGATAAAAACTAAAATAGGCGCACTAGGAGAAGTATCAACTGTAGAAAAAGCAGATGCATTAATAGAGGAATTGCTAGTGTTTTTAAAAAATATAAAGAAAACAAAAATAAAAGTTTAAGGGACTGTTTATCAGAATTCAACGCGTTAAAAAATATGTTCGATACTTATTTAAAGGAAAGACAGTTTCAGGAAAACATACTAAAGACCTTAGAAGACGAGAATGAACAACTAAGGAAATTATTAGAGAAGAAGGGGCTAACCGAAGAAACGTTGAATAGAACATTAGAAAAGGGATTTGCACAGAAATCAAGAGAAGACTGCAGTTCTTTAGAAGAAGCGAACAGAAGAATCCAAGAGCTAAAAGAGCAGAATAGACTTCTAAGGCAGGAAATGTCGCTAGATCACAACCAGTCACTCCATCATAAGGAACCAACTACGTCCGCGGTTAGTTCGAAGGATTGCAACGCAAGGCATTACAACAAATTAAGACAACAAAAGATCAAACCAAAATGGGTATAGGAGAGAATAGCTAAAATTACAAATAGGCTGGTACCGCTCTTTTCTGGAACAAATTCGCCAGACTTACGCGGCGATGTGTATAAATTCAAACACGGGTGCGAATTAGCCGCAAGAGATGTAGGTGCAGACAAAATTCAGGACTACATAGACTGCATTAAGCAGAGGTTACATGGGGACGCCTATGACTTAGTGAGGTCACAACGCTTTAATAGCCTCGAGGAATTCTACCTCACAATAAAAAGGGGCATATTTACCAACGGTATCCTTAGACTCAGTGATAATAGGCATCCAAAGTTGTAGTCAGTTAGTTAACGAAGATATACGACAGTTTGCAAGACGCCTAAACACCCTACGAACACAGGCAATAGAATTAGTTCGAACAAAATATAACGGAAACGGAGATATGGCACTTTTGAGTATGGTGGAAGGGACCGTAGAGAAATCCTTTAAAACAGGGTTAAGGAACGCCGCATTGAGAATTTATATGCTCAATGTTACGAAGAAGAATATCGAACAAATGGCAGAATTAGCCGTAGATGCACTCGAAACCATAGAAAACAGTAGCCTCCTCCACACAGACCCCTTAAACATTAATATGAATACAACGCGTCTTGGCACCATGCCGTATAAACAACAAGAGCAAATTCAACAGGGAAGTCAGGGCATAGCTTCAGGAGAAAAAATTCCAGGCAACCCACTTCGGTACAAAATACTACACAAGGAGCGGCGAATAAAATAATTTGCTCATTTTGTAACAAGCGAGGTCATACCAGAGACGATTGTTTGACTCGCAAGAACACGCCATATTGTCAGAAGTGTTTAAAATATGGACACGAGACAAATTGGAGGTGTGACAACAAGGTCAACAACGAAAGTGGGTACAGCAACAAAATTCAAAGGACTAACAACCAAAATCAAGGAAATCAGCAATGGAACCGACCTCATCAGAATTGGCAGTCAAACCAGGTCCAACAAAACTGGCAAACAAATCGACCACAGCAGAATTGGCCTCAAAACCAATTCCAGCGGAACGGGAACCAAAAACGGGCAATAAACCCTAACCCAAATAGACTTAACGGGCTACAGAGGAATCAGCCGAACAGAGCAAACCAAACGTTATGTCATTGGCGTAATGGACCAGGACATATGATAAAAAATTGCGAGGCAAAAAAGAATTGGGAATCGTTACAAAGTAATAGTCCGGGAAACTGCCAAGGGCCCAGAATAGGCCAATAATCTGGGGACCCAAAAATATTAGTAACTTAAGGCCAAATGAAGGAGTAACAGTAATTCATACATCCGAACCGGTTGTGGATACGTTACCAACTTTAACAAGTAAAGTGGTAACCGTAAAGCATTAAACACAATTGGAGCAACAGGATACAAGATACATTTTTAGCTGTCAAATTTACATGGGCTCTTATGGAGATCGAGAAAAAAGTTTGCTTTCCAGTTTGTTGCCGTGGTTTGCATTCCATTTTGTATCTTGTCTCCGGGCTAATTTCTAATTTTGACAGCAACAAAATCATTCTTGTTCTTCTTCGGTGTGTTTGTTTACATTGTGTCATGTAAAATTTGACAATTTGCATTGTGAGGGGTGTCACACTAGGCATCTTAATGCCAATTTATTTAAGTTAATATTTAACGAAATTTTTATTATTATTATTACAAGCAATTTATTTCTGAAATAGAAAATATACGGCATTCCTATTTAAAAAAAATTACACATTATATATATCAATTGCTAAAAGAAATGGAAAATCCTCTAAAAAAGGATGCTGGAGAAAATGTAAGAAACAGTTGAAGGCTTTCTAAGACGGCCTCAAGTGGCCTAGTGTTACACCACCATTAAGAATTTGACATATGAAATTTTTGTTGCTGAGCAACAGTTGCCCAGCCATTATAATTAACGCCATGGAATTTCTTGTTGCCTGGAAATGTTGCTGTATCCTGTTGCTCCAATTGTGTTTAAAGCATAATGCTTGTTTATGCTGTAATGCTGTATCCTTGAGCAACAGGATACAGCAACATTTCCAGGCAACAAGAAATTCCACGGCGTTAATTATAATGGCTGGGCAACTGTTGCTCAGCAACAAAAATTTCATATAACTTCCTAACAGGCCTACAAGGCATAGACTGGTTTGCTTATTTAGATGACATAGTGATATACGGTAGAAATCTGATACAACACCAACAAAGATTATGTTCAGTATTACAGAAATTACGGGAACATAATTTAAAACTGAATACAGAGAAATGCAAATTTTTGAGAAAGGAAATAGTTTATTTAGGACACAAATGCTCGGAAAATGATGCTTTACCAGATCCCTACAAGGTAGAATGTGTGAAAACCATAGGAGTACCAAGAAACAGAAAAGAAGTACAAGCATTTCTTGGACTAATAAATTACTACAGGAAATTTATTGACAACAGAGCTAAGATAGCGCTGCCAATTAACAAATTATTACGTAAAGACGCAAAATTTATCTGGACAGAAGACTGCCAGCAAGCATTTGAACGACTAAAAGAAGCAGTCATGTCACCACCAGTTTTGGCATATCCAGATTTTTCAAAAGAATTTCTGTTAACTACCGACGCAAGTAACGAAGCGTTAGGCGCGGTTCTTTTTCAAGGGGAAGTAGGCGAAGATAGACCAATAGCTTTCGCTAGCCGAGCGCTGAGCGACACAGAAAAGAGATATTCAACAATAGAGAAGGAATTCTTAGCGATAGTTTGGGCAACAAAAAACTTTAGAGCATATCTCCTAGGCAGACATTTAAAAATTTTTACTGACCACCAGCCATTAAAGGGAATAGCCAATTTAAAGGACCAAACTTCAAGACTGGCAAGATTTAGGCATAAATTATCGGAATACGACTTCGAAATTCTATATAAGCCAGGAAATAAAAATTTAAATGCAGATGCGTTAAGTAGAATTCCTCAGGAGAAACACAAAACAATAGGAGCCGTACAAACACGGTCAAAAGCAAAAACAGGTAACCAAGATCAAGAACAAGGAACACCCGTAGAAATAGATAAAGATAATGAGGAACCAGGAAACGGAGAAAATAACACAACAACATTGCTGTCCGACCCGAAACAAATAGAAACAGTGATTAAAGATTTTCACAATTCACCACTGGGAGGACATTAGGGTGCGGTGAAAACGTATTTAAGAATCCGGAGACAATTTAGATGGCCAGGAATGCAAAAACAAATAAAAGAATTCATCAAAAACTGTCCAAAGTGCCAAGCGAACAATAGTTCGAAATTGACAAAAATGCCCATGGTGCTAACAGATACACCAATGCGGCCATTCGACAAAGTATACATGGACATAGTAGGTATTCTGACAGAAACTGTATCCGGCAACAAATATATTTTAACATTTCAAGATGATTTTTCAAAGTTTATGGCATGACTGTCGCTAAGGCCTTTATGACGAAGTAATTACGCGTTACGGAATTCCACGAATTCTTATTACAGATAACGGAACTAATTTCATTTCGAAATTGTTCTCGGATACTTGTAAATTATTAGGCATTAAGAAATTACACATAACGCCTTACCATCCACAGGCTAATGGTTCATTAGAGAGAAGCCACAGACCTTTAGCAGAATATTTGCGTAGCTCTGCGAAAGAAGACGGGTCGAATTGGGATCAATGGTTAACTGCAGCGATGCATGTTCATAACCACACACCCCACATTACGACCAAGCAAACACCATTCCATACTTTATTTGGTTTCGATACAGAAATGCCGACTAACTTAAAAAGCAAGTGTAGTCCGGTATATAATGCCGAAGATCCAAATAAAGTGTTGAAATTTCAAATACAAAGGGCTCACGAAATCGTGAGAAAGAATCAGGATTTAGCGAAAAAGTAGCTACCTGTTAAAGGCAGTATGATAACAAACTAAATTTAGTAGAATTTAAAGTAGGAGATAATGTACTAATTAAGAATCAAACTAGGAAAAATAAGTTTTCTCCCATATGGATAGGGCCATATAAAGTAGTAGGAATTAAAAGTCCAATTACGACAGTGTTAAATATTAAGGGAAAGGAAAAGCCATTCCACAATAACTTACTTAAGTTATATAGCAGCAATTACATAGGAAAATAGAATTAACTAGATAATTATATAGGAATCAGAATCACTTAAACTAAGAAAATAGGTTTAGGGGTAAATTAAATAAAGTAGTCATAATCACAATAGGCACCTTATTAGGAGTAGGTTAGAATAAATATATATAAAATAGGCTTGATAGGATTTATTATAGGATAATATGAAAATAACATTTTTAAGTTTATTACTAATAATTTACTACTATTAATTTTAAATTGATTTCCATCTTACGTTTGAATAACGAGTGAAATTCAACAAATTTCAAAACGAAGGTCACAAAGAAAATCAGAATAACGTTTCAATAAGCAACAATTTGTTTATTTAAGCGTAAAAATATAAGAAAAGAAAACTTATATAGTGATAAAATAACTTCGTACGTAATATTTGAGCCATTTCTTTTGTAAATTTGGAATTGAACTTTTTAGATTGTAGTTATTTGAATTGGTAATATATGGTATGTGAAAAATAGCTGTTTCCGTTTAAATAAACAGCCATTACTATTGCATTTGCATTTATTATAGGAATAAATGCACATGAAATTTATGCATAAGGAGTTAGTTTATGCATAACCATAATTTACACATGATAACTATATCTGGTTGCAATCGTTGCAATAGAAAATGTAAATAAATCTAAAATAAGAAAGATCTTTGTTTCTTATAAATATTCTTACGAAAATATAAATAAATATATCTTACATATCTTACAAATACAAAATAATATCTTACGAAAATATAAACATATCATATAAAATGTAGTACATAAATATTCAATGTAAAATATTAACGAATTCGCGGTAACAACAAACAAAACATAAGCAAGAATTGAGCGATAAACGTAAGCACTGCAACAAAAGGTGTAAAAATAGAACAACTGAACGCGAGCACAATGCAGCGTCAGTGTAAAACAACAAAAAAAAAAAAACAATAATGAACAACTTCAAAAATAATCAAAACAATGAGAAAAAGAAGTAAGACAAAAAATTATTATATGCATACGTTATATACATATGTAAACATGAAAATATATGAAGAAATAGAAACACTTACAGTACAACTAATAATATTTTAAACGTAATTTAATTTAGAAGCAAATATGTATGTACAGTTAAATAATGAAAAAAAAAGGCATAAGAAAAGAAAAGAAATAAGAAAATTAAAAGGAACAAAGAATATAATTATAATAAAATTAGGAAGAGAAATATATTTTAAATGAATTTGAAATATTAAAATAAAAAGGGATTTTTTTTTTCAAGATATATAATTATATATAGTTAATAGCGTAACAAATTATGTTCAATAAGAATTGAAACTTGTGTTGAATTAAATTATTCCATCCATACATATTAGAAATTATGGAATGGAATTCAATGAAGATAAAATATTGTTAACTACTTAATATTCCTAAATTAAAATAATATACGCTACGAAAATGACTTCAAATCTTTATAATTGCGAACAAATTAAATAAGAATATATTGTAAAAGAGGAAAAAAAAAAGAATATAGATAAAAAATTGATAGTAATTGTAATAACGTATAAAAGAAGAATCCAGCATGCAGAGAAGCTGACTGAATATCGATGTACACCCATCACAACAGCAAAAGTGGAACAACACACCGCAGTATTTTGACAGCGGGGCGACGAATAGCGCCCTTCCAACTCAAAGGGGGAAGGGTAGCTGGTAGCTGGAACAACACATTATGCACATTAGATGCAACAGCTGATCACCTTAGCGATAGCAACCAAAATGACAACCATCACACACAAAAACAAGATGGAAAGCAGCAAAGGGGGCGAACAGCAGCAATAGTTGAAACTGAAAATTACTGTAGTGGGGGCGAATACACAGTACCGTCGACCACTTGGAGAACACAAAACCCACGATAAGATAACTTGATGGTAATCCTGCTGAGAAAATTAGAAATTCATCGGCGGAGACAATTAAGTTGCCGCTCAACAGCGAAATCATAGTCAATCATGATCGCTTTAAGCCAAAAGGTTTATCAACAAATAAATACAACAACATCGATTGTTGCATCATCAAGTGGCGGCAACGGCGATAAACCACCAAGTAGACGAAAGTAAAGCAGTCACAGATTCGACAGTGAAATCATGGGCCAATTCATCTTACAGCAGCAGCAGCCACAAAAGTAACAATTGAGATATACATACATAAATTGGCAGCGATGTAAGAAATGCGACGCAACTACGAATGAAGCAGAGATACCAGCGCTTGCGTACTCTACAAGTGAAAATCCTGGCGAAAATCGTACCTTCAACCATCAACTCCATACTACGAACAACAGCAGACCTCAGTACAATCGAAATAGAAGATTAACAGCAGCCGTTCCAAACACAGCAACCACTAAGTCAGCTACCCACCAACCACAGTTATATACAACAAATCGAGAAGAAGACATCAATTCAACGGGGTGTACATCAACAACAACGTCAACAGTAACATCAGAAGTTACATTAACAACAACATCAACAGTTACATCAACAACAACGTCAACAGTAACATCAACAGTTACATTAACAACAACATCAACAGTTACATCAATAACAACGTCAACAGTAACATCAACAGTTATATCAACAACAACATCAACAGCTACGTCAAGGTCAACACCAACATCAAATCATCATCAGCCTACAAACAGCCGACACCGAAGAAGTGCAGTTACCACTTGTATTATTGTATTATTATTGTAATTGTTTCTATTGTAATTATGGTTAACAATTAATTGTATTGTAATTATTGTAATTATTACTAATAATTAATCATTATTGACATGACACATAAGATATTCACAAAGAAAGAAAACCACAAACATACATAAGTATATACTAAGTAAAGCCATAATAAGCATACGCCCACCCACAATTCAACAAAAATGTACAAGAAAAATTTAATATCGTTTTACGATAATAAATTGTTCTTCCCCTAGAGTGGAGGGATTTTGTAGGTCAGAATCATTGCTCTGCTTAACGTTGATTATCACCACATACCTTTCGGCCCAGTAGGTAACAATGCTTAACGTGTGGTAACACATACTTCTAGGCTACACTTTAATTGTGAAGTTCAAAAGTACAAGTGAATCACACACCACTGTGGCCCAGATAAAAGCCGAACTTGATCGCATTCCAATAAGTGGAACAGCGCGCGAACTTAATCGCATTCCGAATTTGTAATGAGTGTCAAGCTTAATTCTTGAGATAATTGCAGAACGGTGCGGAAATGATTCTGGCCAACAACGAATCTCAGAAGAGATATAAACCCATCTTTCGGATTGAAAGAAGGCAGTTGTAACTAAGGAGTTAAAGTTGCAGTAAAAACTAAGCAGTTGTTGTTAACTGACAGATTAAGTGGCAGTAGTTGTTAGGAGTTGAATAAGAATATTGTCAAATACAAGCGAAGTCGGGAAAGGACGTCCCCGAAGTAAATAAACGTAAGGAAAATTAACCCAAGTCTTAATTTTCAGCACCCGTCGAAAGTCGGCAGCGTTGCCCGACAGGTTAAAGGACCACAAAGGCGGCACCTTGGTGCCCGTGGTAACTAGGCGAGAGGACCCACCTGCGGCATTTTGCCGGGTCCCGATAGGAAAGTCCACACAGTCGGCACAGTCATGCCCGTGGCACCGTCGTCCAAGGGATCCACCTGCGGCACCTTTGCCGGATCCCAACAGTAAGTCCACACGGTCGGCACATACTTGCCCGTGGCACAAGTGTCCGTGGCCCTTCACGTCGAAGGACCAACGACGACAACCCCACCACATAAAAGCACTGTTAGTGATCCTTCTTGAGGAAGGATCTACGACATTACGTTTGTTCTGGTATCCTACTGGAGGATACTAGATACAACATGTTTCTGAAATCCTTTATCAAAATGTCAGAGGACTCAATACTAAAATGACTGACCTTTTATTAAAAAGCTTTGACATTGATTATAACATCATTGTTCTTACCGAAACTTGGCTTAAACCAATTGTACATAACTTGGAGATATTGTCTGAAGCCTATACTGTCTATCGTAAAGACCGCAACCCATCTGTAACACATTTAACCAGAGGTGGAGGTGTTCTGATTACGGTAGACTCTACCTACTTTTCGCGTGAGGAAGTAATTAGCAGGGATAAGGAAATACACTTCTGCAGTGTATACGTGAAGATCGGCTCTTTAAATATCTTTGTTACATGTTCCTACATCCCACCTAATTCTCCCTACAATATGTATCAAGCACATCGGCTGCATAAATAAACTGGCTGATTAACTGGGACCTTCCGACCATCTCTTAGTGCTGGGCGATTTCAACCTTCCTCATGTTAGTTGGGAAAAATGTGATGATTCCTTGATTCTATTACCGGCTTCTGATATTGAAAATTACACGACTCTTCTGAATGACATTTTATCTAGAGGTCTGTATCAAATAAACTCTATACCAAATAATTATGTTCGTTGGTTAGACTAAATCTTTGTCGATGACATAGATATTTTTGAGTTATTGAAGACGGCGCCTTTAGTACTACCAGAAGATATGTATCACCCTACGTTGAAATTAACAGTTTCACAGCACTCTGAGTTTTCTAATAGATCCAATAAATGCAATCTCGCTATGAGGAGAGATTTTTGTTTCCCTAAAGCCAATTTCCTGACTATGAACACTTACCTCCAAAACATTAATAGGAAATGTATATTTCATCTTACGGTAAATTTGTCCACAGAGATTTTGGAAGCCGCAGTCAAATCATTTAATGCCACCCTTCTGAATTTTTTTAAATATTCAGTACCGTTACGAAAATTATCGAGTTCTATTGTACCGACTTGGTATACACTTGCATGTCGGAAATTAAGGACTTTGAAATCTGAGCATTATAAATTGTATTGTACGAGGCGCTCACCTGCAAGTTTTGCATCGTATGTAACTACGAGATGTAAATATCAAAAAAAATGCAAGGACGCTTATGCCAATTATTTGATAAGAATTAAACTCAATTTGAATTCCGATCCGATCGATTTTCGAAATTTGTGAATATGAAAAGAAAGGTTTCTATGTATCCGTAGGTTATGAAGCTTGATTATTGTGAATCTGATGATTCTGGAACTATTGGCATGTTTGCTAACTTCTTTGAATCTACATATTCATCCGTAAATTGTAGTTTAGTTGAATACCCATTCCCCATTTCTTCGGGATGTATAAGTCTGCCTATAATTGATGTAAATCTTGTTCTAAATGCTTTGAAAACTTTAAAGTACAACTATAACCCGGGACCTGATGGATTACCTGCATGCGTTCTTAAATACTGTGCAGAGTATCTCGGCGCCTATCACATCATTATTCGAGCATTCCTTACGATCTGGCTATTTTCCAAAAACATGGAAATCTTCATTTATTATACCGCTTCATAAGTCCGGTAATAGATATGATGTAAGAAATTATCGCGGCATTGCAAATTTTAGTTCGCTGCCTAAGATATTTGAGTGGATAATTGCTGAACAAATATCACGGAGTATACATGCTTCAGTTTGTCCAGCACAACACGGTTTTTGTAGGGGAAAATCAACTACAACAAATTTACTCGAATTCATGTCGATGATCATGAAAAACTTCAAATCTTCTATGCAAACAGACGTTGTTAATCATAATTATTTGCCTTTCCTAGACCCCTTCTAAATTGGCTACTCTCTTATCTCAGCAATCGGATTCAGATGGTGGTGTTTAACAATACAACATCAAATGATATCCCTGTTCCTTCAGGTGTACCTCAAGGGAGCCATTTGGGACCACTGTTATTCCTGGTTTTCATTAATGATCTACCATTGGCTCTTAGGAATGGGAATGTATTAATGTTTGCGGACGACGTGAAACTTTTTCTGTCTTATAAGGATGAAATTGGGGCCAGTCTCCTACAATCGGATCTGGATTCGGTAACCGCATGGTATAACATCAACTGCATGGACTTCAACCTAACGCAATGCAAACAAATAACTTTTTCCCGTTGTCATAGTCCTTTTTTCTTTAATTACACTATTTATGGAAGGAATTTGGACCGAGTTGAAATTGTGGATGATCTAGTAGTCCTGGATCGAAAATTATGCTTCAATAGCCATATTAATCGCAGATCTAGCAGAGCGAAAAGCAAATTAGGTTTTATAAGGAGATGGGCAAAGGAATTTAACGATCCATAAATTACTAAGCTATTATATACATCACTAGTCAGGCCTATGTTGGAATACGCCTCGCCTGTCTGGAGCCCAAACTATAATTGTTACATTGCTGAGATTGAATCGGTCCAAAAACAATTCCTACTTTTTTGTCTTCGCAACCTCCATTGGGATGAATCTGTAAACTTACCACCATATAGTCATCAGGTATCATAGTATAACTATGTATGGCACACAGATGATGTATGGCACTCAAACACAGACGAGGGCACAGGATCCGGTGTCTTTGACGCCTCAAGCAAGACGGGACACAATGTGAGTCTGTCCAAGTTAACGTCTGTCTTTCAAGCTGAAATCCTGGCTATGAACGAGTGTGCTAGGCTTATGACCCGCAAACACACACGAAAGAAAAACATAGTAATTTACACAGATAGCCAGGCTGCACTAAAAGCTCTGGATTCCTATGTGATAACATCAAAGCTGGTACTGGAAACGGCGACCATCCTTTCCGAACTAGCTAAGAGAAACCGGGTAACCTTACATTGGATACCGGCGCACAGGGGTTTTGATGGAAATGAAGAGGCTGACAGACTGGCCAAGTCTGGTTCGGCTGAGGCCCTTGTTGGACCAGAGCCTTCATTCGGAATAAGCAAATCCCTATTTAAGCAAATAATGCAAAAATGGGCACTAGCGGAGGCAAACAAATACTGGGCCCAAACCATAGGACAGAAATGAACAAAACTGTTCCTACCACAATACTCTCTACTAAGCGCTAAATCCCTCTTGAATATGGACAAGAAGTGTATAAAGACCTTGGTGGGATTCATCACGTAACACTACAACTTGAAACATTATCTGAATGAGATGATGTTGTCGAGTGAGACTCAGTGCAGATTCTGCAGTCTATTGAGTCGTCCGTACACCTACAGCCTTATCTTTTCGAGTTGCGTTTATTTCGCGTTTTGTTTTGTGCTTTTCGTATTTTTCGAAGAATTGAGAGAGAAAAATTTGTAAACCTCTCAAACGCAATCGAAACTCGAAACCAAACTCAAACGCAGAGTTGTTGGTAATTTACATGCTTAGCAGACTTCACTACGTATTTGTCGCATGATGGATGAGCTATTTCGTGGAAAAAGCCTCTCAAACCAGACGATCGCAAAATGCTCGCGTTTGGTGTGATTCTGAACAGTGGCTCATACAATTTTTTTATGCACGGCGCTACCTTCTCCCAAAGATCCAGAAAAACTTCTTTTTTCATGCGTAGTTCGTCATAAACCTGTTCATTATATAAAATAAAATAATGCACATACATAAGTAACAAATAATATTAGAGAGACTGAAGCTCCGGCATATGTAAAAGATCCGAATTGTCCCTCTTCTGAGTATCCCCGTATTTGGTTCCACGCTATGACGCTGCGCTCTGGTAGTCGCACGAGGAATATTGCTGCTATAGTCACTCTCACATAAAGAGCACGCGATAATAAACACAATATCAATATGTAAACATTGTGTGCGCATTATCAGATTTGCTTTTGTTGTACAAACTGTTGCCATACATCAATTATAGCACTAATTCATTGGGATTCCTGAAAATACTTGTAAAAATGCTAAAAATGCTTCATGCATGGTAACTCTTTGTGTTCTGCAAGCAGGGGAAGTCTGCCAGACTACGTAAAGTTTGTTTATCTTTGTGTTTCTCCTCAAAACTGAAGCGCGGTCTACTCGAAAAAGTTTGATCATACCATTTGGAACGCATTGCGTTTGAGTCGCGTTTGAGTTTGCGTTTGCGTTTAAAAATACGCGATAAGGCTGTTAGTCTCTGAGTGCCCGGCTTTTCATAGTACTAGAAGTTAGTCTTCGGGAAAGAGATAGTGGAGCACTCGGAGCTGGGTAAGTTAAGCCATTCAAAACTTATGACATTCATAACAAAAACTGGGGTGGAACAACCACTCAAACAATAGAGGGATGGTACAATAGGCCAAATGAGCCGCAGTACCAGAGCTGTATAAGCTCGCCCGTCCTCATATAATATAATAATATACCACCATATGAATCCCGGCTTATGCTGATAAACCTGCCATCACTCGCTAATACTCGTAGAATGTTAAATGCGCTTTTTATTGTGAACATTCTGTATGGCGTTTCTAATAGTGCATATCTATTATCTAACATCCATCTTAATGTTCCTAACCGTACATTGAGGCGATATGAGATCTTCGCATCAACAGCATGAACCTCTTCGGAACGCCTGTGCCGATTTTAATACCGTATATCCTGTCATTAATTTTTCAGACTCAACCTATTTAACTAAGCAAAAGATTTTACATTTTCTATCCTTATCTTGAATGTTCTTATCAAACTATAAAGCAATGTGCTTAGTTTATACCTAAATAAATAAATAAATAAATATGGAAAAAAATACAAATATTCAGTACTTACAAAAATAATTGCTTATTGCTGTCCGAATATTTTCTGCGTTTGGGTCAGAATCGCATATAGTTTCATTATGCTCGGGTTGCAATCTATTCGTGCGCTGGTTTCTTTGGGACAGTTCCTGCATCCATTTTGTGTTTATTACGTCATTTCTCTTGTTGAGAAAATTATGCAAAACTCACACAGCCTTTATTACGAGTGGCGCATTTTTAATGTGATTATCGATACCTTTGCCGATCCTGCGAAACCTTGCTTTTAAGTGCCCGAAAGCATTTTCTATCACTCGCGGACTTTTGGAGAGATTATAATTAAATTTCTTTTCTTTTTCCGTAGCGGCAATTTGAAAGGGGTACGGTTTCATTAACGTGGTTGAGAATCGGAAACAGAGTCGCCAGCAATAGAATGGGAACATCAATTCCGGAAATATTGACAGTTTTCTGCCTTATAATCAAATTTTCTGCATGATGTCTTTTTAGCAATGATCTCTCATAAATCTCAGAGTCATTGCAACGGCCGGGACAACCCACATTTATATAGAGGAAACGGTACCTATAATAAACCAGTAAGAAAGCTATATTCGGCCTGGCCGAATCTGAGATACCCTACACTTTTACATTTTTTAGGAATTTTAGGAATTAAGGTTTTATACTAATGCATTTTTTTATAAATTGATTCTATTAGATTTATATGTCTTATATTCGTTTTATTTGCTCGTTTACAAATCCGAACAAAGAATATTTATACAAAATTCCATATTAATTGATAACATATCATAAAATTACAGACTTATATAAGGATTTATGTAGGACATGTAACCTAAAAGTATGCGCGCCACGCCCATTTTCTGCAACGTAAAATATAATAATGTCGCTCGATATTGCAATTTTATTGTCATATCTTAAAAACTAGAAGAAATATGTGGTTATAAGGAAAGCTATCTTACAATCACATTTAATCACAAACGGGTACAAATAGTAGGCGTGGTCGTTACCCGTTTTCAAAACAAAACCCGTTTTACCCGTTTTCATGAGATATGCTGTATAAGCAGTGTAAAAGTGGGTGGACCGCGCCCAGTTTTGCTTTAATAATGTTTTATTAGAAAAGAAGTAGTTATGTAAAGTTTGATTCCGGAAGATTACATATTTAACAATATAACCATTTAAGACCCTCTTTTGCCTGTATAACCTAAAAGTGGGCGGATCACGCCCATATTTGGCATATCAACGGACGAAGTTACACCCAGAAATGAAATTTTGTTGTCATAATTAAAAAACAACGGCTGATATCACATTTTTACTAAAAAATAGGCGTGCCAACCTGCACACCACAAGAAACAATATTTATGCAAAATTTCATCACGATATCTTCACCGGTTCTCATGTGATCGTGATTTCAACAGACAGACAGACAGACGGACGGACATGGCTAAATCGACTCAGGAGGTCACGCTGATCAAGAATATATATACTTTTCTATACCTATCGTCTCTATTTCTATGCGTTACACATTTCGTGACAAAGTGAATATACCCTTAACCTTAAGGTGTAGGGTATAAAAATTAACTCCAATTGAATTGTGTGCAATTCAAAAAACTGAATTGAATTTATAATCTCTTACCTATAATCCAGCACAGCAAGTAGCATTATGGAATACCAACCCTTATAGTTGTGGTAATCCACAGCATCTTCAGCGGGCGGTCGCACTTCGATATGGCAACCATCTGAAATGAATGAATGATAAGTAAATTTAAACAATTTCATCACTCGAACACGCAACTATTCAATAGCACCAAGGCATTGTGGGAATCCTAATTTCCGGAAGCCATGGATTATTATTATTATTATTATTATATGAAGGTGGGTGAGCTATACAGCTCTGGTACTGCGGCCTTTGACCTATTGGACCATCCCTCTAGTGTTAGAGTGGTTGTTCCACTCCAGTTTTTCTTATGAATGTCATAAGTTTTGCTTAGCTTAACTTAGCTAGCTCTGAGTGCTCCACTATCTCTTTCCCGAAGACTGACCTTCTAGTACTGTGAAAAGCCGGGCACTCAGAGACCAAGTGCAGGGACGACTCAATAAACTCAAAGCAGAATCTGCACTGAGTCTCACTGGACAACATCATCTTATTCAGAAGATGTCTCAAGTTGCAGTGTTCCGTGATGAATCCCACCTTTAGGTGGGATTTAAAGACTCAGAGTCTTTATGCACTTCTTGTCCATATTCAAGAGGGATTTAGAGCCTGTTAGAGAGTATTGTGGTAGGAACAGTTTTGTGCATTTCTGTCCTATGGTTTGGGCCCAGTATCTGTTTGCTTCCACTAGTTCCAATTTTTGCATTAGTTGTTTAAATAGGGATTTGCTTATTCCGAGTGAAGGCTCAGGTCCAATTACGGCCTCAGCCGAACCAGACTTGGCCAGTCTGTCAGCCTCTTCATTTCCATCAAAACCCCTGTGCGCCGGTATCCAATGTAAGGTTACCCGGTTTCTCTTAGCTAGTTCGGAAAGGATGCTTGCCGTTTCTAGTACTAGCTTTGATGTTATCACATAGGAATCCAGAGCTTTAACTGCAGCCTAGCTATCCGTGTAGATGACTATGTTTTTCTTTCGTGTGTGTTTGCGTGTCATGAGCCTAGCACACTCGTTAATAGCCAGAATTTCAGCTTGAAAGACAGACGTTAACTTGGACAGGCTCACAGTGTAGCCCGTTTTGCTCGAGCCGTCAAAGACACCGGATCCTGTGCCCTCGTCTGTCTTGGAGCCATCTTTGTACCATACATAGTCATATGATGATACCTGATGACTATCTGTTTCCCAGGTTGACCTGGCTGGGATCACAGCTGTTATATTTTTCTGGAAGCGATAAACTGATAGAGTTTCATCTAAGGGCATTCCAAGTCATAAGGGCATTTCTTCAGTCTGCTCCAGAGTTTTGAGGATTGACAAGTGGCCTTTAGAATACCTTGGCCCAATTAACAATCCATGGTGATACAGGCGATGCATGCTCAGCCTTGCAGCCATCTGTACGTGTATGTGTAATGGGACCAGGCCTAGTATGACGTTTAAGCTGGCCGTTGGTGTGGATCGAATGCACCCCGTCATGCAGACGGCTTCCAGTCTTTGCACTCTTTCCAACCTTCGTATTGTGGACAGTTCTTTTGTTTTCGTCCACCGTACTATTGCCGCATACGTCACCACCGGTCTCACTATCAGTTGGTAAAGCGTTAGAATTGATATGGGTTTTATCCCCCAATTCCTTCCGCATATCCTCCTACAAATCCGCAAGGCCTGGGTAGCCTTGTTAATTATGCGGTTTACTGTCAAGGATCACACCTAGGTATTTCGCACTCTTGGAGAATGGTATTGTTTCTCCATATAGATGAGGTTCTTTTAGACCTACCAATTTATTTTGCATTAGCATTTTAAATTATGTTTTTGTTGTCTCACGAGCAACCATCAAGTGACCAAAGGTCCACAAAGTAAAAACTGTGGCATAGACGGTTGCTAGCGGGCACATAACACCTTGTTACACGTTATAATAAAGTCACCCGAACCTTCGAAACGAGATGGTAAAACAAACACAGTTAAGACTGTAACCAAAAGTATCATGTCATCAGCGACACAAACACAACCAAGAAGTTGCCTCGCAGACACAACCCATCGAAACATTTTATTTCAAGTTGTGCCAGTTAAGTTGTACAACGAGCAATGTACCATCGAAACATACGCATTTCTTGATGATGACGCCAACGTTTCCATGATCGAAGAACAAACTGCACTAAATTTGGGCGTACGTGGCAAAGAAGACGTTTTAGACGCACAATGGTTAAATAACCAGAATATGACACAAAGATCCGAGTGTGTTTCAACTAAGATAAGTGGTGTACATGAAAACGCGACTATATATGAAATGTCAAATGTGTTGTATGTCGCGATCGCAATTTCCAGTTCCGGGAGATAAGAACTTTCAAGGCCAGTATCGTTTTATAATACTACTCCGCGAGTGAGTCAAGGCCAAGTTTACGTTATTAATGCAACCACAGCCCTTTGCGTGGTAAGCCAAAAGCTTTAGTCAAGCTTCGTTTAAAGTAAATTCAAAAGCCAAGGTAGCAACCAGAACACGTCGTATGGAATGGATTGTGGAAGCTAGTGTTCAATAGCTAGCTTCCAAACCATAAAAACCACAGCATATTTGAATGGATCGTGGAAGCTAGCTTTCAGTAGCAAGCTTCCAAACCATAAAAACGCTTGACTTAAAATAACCAACGATCAGAATCCACACGCGGAAGAATTAAATTGAGAACGATTTTCTTCCGCGTATTGATTCTGCGAATTTTACAATTTTAATATTGCGAAATAATGGAAATTGCGAAACACGGCATACTGACCCACTTTGGTTCGGTCGACGGGTGTGTCAACCAGGCCAAGGTGGAAAATAGAAAAGATTCGATCGGGAGTCTTGTTCAAATCTCTCGTCGAAGAAGTCGTAGTTAAGTCGCGTTTAAGTAGTTTTAAACAACTTGTAAATATAACCTAAGTGTTCGGGTAAAATAGTTTTAACAGTAGTGTTCAATTTAAAAGTAACCAACAGTGTTATAAATTAAAATAAAATACGAATAAAACACAAAGAATCCGTCCAGAAGAAAATCTTTAATTGAAGTCGAAACGGAGGATTAGAGGACCACCCTTAGCATACTACAACAAATTGGCGCAGCCGGATTTTCGAGCCGAGGATCGCTCGAAGGGAAAAGTAAGTAACAATCAAATACAAAAATAAATAAGTAAGATTAGTAGCTTAGAAAAAAAAAATTTTTAAATTGAAAAGTGAAAGAATAAGTCAGCTAAGAATTTGACAGAAAATTTTAAAAAAAAAAAGTGAAATAACAACCTTGTAGCAGTTAATTGAAAAACTGCAGTGAGCAAGTTATAGATGAAAAGGAAAGTTATAAATTAAAAGTTAGTTAAAGTTAAAAGTTAAAAGCAAATCCAGTTTTAAAAGAAAGTTTAAAAAGGAAAAACTGGTAAAAAAGAGAAATGATAATCGCGTTAATAAATAAAGCGCAAAAGTGAAAAATAATTTGGTGATGAATTTGGCATGAAGTTGTAAAACAAAAGAAAAAGCGATATAAGGAAATTAGTAGCTCAGTAAAAGAAAAAAAAAAAATTTGAAAAGAATACTAATAGAATTAAAAATAGTTTAATTCTTTTAATACATTTAAATACATTATATTATTATATTATATAAATCATAAAATAACTTTCAGCTAAAAATTCATCGGGTTTCATCAAAAGGATGCCAGCTTAATTGCACGGCAAACTTGTCTCCTTGTCCTAGGCATTAGCCGGACAAAAATCTTTACTGAGGTCGACCCTTTTCACTCGGGAAGCTATTTTATAGGTTTAAGAATTTCGCTAGTAGAGATTAAAAGAATTGGTTTTTTTTATTGAGGGAAATTTAAACGATTTTAAAACAAACAAATTCAAATTTAAGCAATGAAAGAATTGATAATGTGCTAGATTTTAAGACAAATGCAATTCAACTTAAACCAAATAATGGAAAGAAAATAAAAAACCTTATAAATCGTCATAAGTGGAAAGTCGATTAATGAAAGTAAGGAATTTTTAAGTTGTTAATTTACGTTATTGAATACTGTGAGTAACAAATTAGCGAAGATCAGGAGTACTTTATTAACTTAAATAAATTCTATTTAACGTGATAAAGTATAATCGATAAACGCAATTAGTTGAAAACAGGAATTCATTAAAACAAAAACAAAACGCGTAGAGTTAAGTTGAATCGTTTCGAATGTGTCTTAGACGTTTGACACTAAATTCGCAAGTTAAATAAATTTTAACATTTAATTTGGTTTCAGAGTCGCACATTTTTCTAACTAATTGGTCATACAGTCGTACATGTATGAAAAGTCGCAAGAAAGTAATAGTCGGAAATTACAAAAAGTGAAGCAATAAACTAAACATTTTTGGGTTACTTAAAAAACCAAAATAAAACCTTAAATATTTAAAGTAAAGCGTTAAACACTTCATATAGCTGGAGAAACAAAGCCACGTTATTAACTACTTCAATAAGAAGCAATTACAATTACTTGCTTATAAAACAAAAAACAATAGAAATCAGTTAGCGAAGAATAACTCAAATGAGCCCGCTTATTAGATTGTTCGAACAAGAGATTGCAAACCTTGCAGTTTTGTTTTTGAGGTTTTAACATACCTCAGCAAAGGCGGAAAAACAGTTTTAACGCTTCGCCGCCGTTTTAAATAAAGTAGCGAGCTCAAGCTTTAAGAAAAAAAAAAAAAAAAAAACCAGACTATTAATAAAAATATTAACAAATAACTATTAGCACAAAATTATTAAAAACAAATCGAAATGTCATTACTAATAAAAATGGAAATTTTAAAAATTAACAGGGAAAGGAAAATCGCTGAAAAAATTCATCAAACAAATGGAGTACATTCCACAAAACGTGACGGAAACTAAAGTGCAACCTCCGGAGTACATACCATCGGAGATAAAGAGGCAGAGACCAGCCAGACTAACAATCGAGGAATACCGAAAGCGACAACAAATTCGGAAGGAAAAAGAAGCTACAGCAATACCGCAGCAAGAGGGAGGAACGGAACCAAAGCAGCGGCGCGGAGGCAAACTAGTAAAGACAAGGAAGCGACTAGGATATTTAAAGGCACTGGTAACCAATGACGTAAACCCAATCCCGTGGGACAGGACGCACCAAGTTTGGGAGGAAATAGATCAACTAGAGCAAAGTTAGAGAGAACGAAAACGGAAAGGTGCTAGAAACATGAAGATACAACAAATTGACCAACAAAGAACTAAGAAAGGAAACCATCATAATCGTTCTTAAATTATTACAAATTGTTAAAATAAAAGATATGTATATCTAAAATTGCAGACCTTAAATTTTGGAAACAATAATTAGAAGTATACAAGTAAATTTAGAAGTATTACTTTAAAGCAAATTTAATGTGATGAAAAAAAAAATAAAATTGGAGTTATATTAACGCAAACAAATTTAGAAAACAATAAATTAAACTATGTTATATTAAGCTTTGGAAATAAAAAGAATTCACCAAACGTATTCCTTGTTTTTTTTTATTATTCATAGTGACCAGGCCAACAGCAATAGCTGCAAGCATTAAACGAAATCGATTCTGCTGTAGTGGCAAAAAGAAATAGGTCATAAACTTGAACTTCAAGCAAGGCCAGAATTGTCAAACTACAAGCAGCAGCTGGTAGCAAAAAACAATACAAAAATAAAAGACAATGAACACAAAAGTACGTCAGGCAACGGGCGAGCATAATTAAGCAACGAGCTCGGATTACACAAAAAATGAATAAGAGAAGCGTACGAATGTATAGCGAATGTTTACAACGCCATTGAAGAAGAGAAAAAAAAGGGGTGTCAATGAGCCGTATTAAAGCTGAGTAAGCAAAAGTTAATTGCTTTTAGAGAATCAATTAAAGTTTTAATTGATTCCAAAATTATCCAAATTACATACTTATAACAATAAGTATAGGATAATTAATGGCCGAGTCGTTGCAGGAGCAAGCGTATATAGAATTAGAGAGAACCCATAAGGATCTGAAACGCCAGTTGGGGGAGTTTATAATTAAATATTGGGCAATTTTAAAAGGGACAGTAAAGAACAAAGAGAACTTAGAATTGATAAAGTCTAGGATAGGACAGTTAGGAGACCTTACGAGTGTAGAAAGAGCAGACGCGATAGTAGAGGAATTGCTCATATTCCTAAACCAGATAATAGATAATAAGACAGAGAATTCAAATGCATGGGAATCAGAATTTAATGCACTGAAGAATAGGTACGATAGTTATTTAGTTGATAAAGTGTTTCAGGAAGATATACTCAAGAAACTAGAGTGTGAGAACGAACAGCTAAGGAAATTGTTGAAGAAAAAGGGGATAACCGAGGAAACGTTGAATAGAACCTTAGACCAGGGATTTACACAGAAATCAAGAGAAGACTGCAGCTCTTTAGAGGAAGCAAATAGACGCATACAAGAGTTAAAAGAGCAGAATAGACTTCTAAGACAGGAAATGTCGCTAGATCTCAATCAGTCACTCTTCCATAAGGGACCAGCTCAAGCGGAAGGTAGTCCAATGGACGGCAACGCAAACTCTCTCCAACAAAATACGGCAACAATAGATCAAACCAGGATGGGTATATCAGAAATAGCCAGGATAGTAAGCAGTATCGTTCCACTGTTTTCAGGGACGCAATCACCAGATTTGAGAGGTGAAGTGTATAAGTTTATACAGGCGTGTGAGTTAGCTACAAGTGAAGCAACTATAGCTAACAAATCAATATACATAGAATGTATAAAACAAAGACTCTACGGAGACGCTTACGACCTAGTAGGCTCAAAACGGTTCAACAATCCGGAAGAATTATACCTGGTGATACGAAGGGCATACTTACCAACAGTTTCATTAGACGTCACGTTAGCAGAACTTCAAAATTGTAGCCAACTGTACAATGAGGACATTCGACGATTTGCAAGACGACTCAACACGAAAAAGTCACAAGTACTACAAGTGATAAAGGATACATACAGGGGAGAAGGTGACAGCGCACTTATATCCATGGTAACGTCGGCAAATAAGGCGTTTAGAACAGGGTTAACAGATGCAACCTTACGAATTCACATGCTAAGTATTACAGGGAAAAGTTTAGAGGAAATGGTGGAGATAGCAGTGAACACGCTCGTGGAAATACAAAAAAGTAATTCCATCTATCAACTAACCATTACACCGGCAATGAATATGAATTGGATAGATCCATGCACAAAAGCACCTGTACAAAATCGCGTAGATTATAAAAGGCCAGAAGAGAAGCAGAACGTCTCAAGAGCGCCTCAGGAAAAAATAATTTGCTCATTCTGCAATAAACGTGGGCATACGAGAGAAAAGTGTTTGATTAGGGAAAACACGCCGTACTGCCAAAAGTGTATAGAATATGGACACGAGACAAACTGGAGGTGTAGCAAAAAGGACAGCCAAGGAAGTGGGGCAAATAAGAAATATCAAATGCCCCATACTCAGAATCAAGCACAAGAAACCTGGAAAACAAACCAACCACAACAAAACGGGCAACCAAGCCAAGTACAACGTAATTGGCAACCAAACCAACCACAGCAGAATTGGCGTCAAAACCAATTCCAGCACACCGGGAATCAGAAAGGGTCAATAAACCCTAACCCGAATACATTTAACGGATTACAGAGGAATCAGCCGAACAGAGCAAACCAAACGATATGTCATTGGTGTAATAGACCAGGGCACATGATAAAAAATTGCGATGCAAAAAGGAATTGCGAATCGTTACAAAGTAATCGTCCGGGAAACTGTCAAGGGCCCAGAACAGGCCAATAATCTGGGAACCCAAGAATATTAGGAACTTAAGGCCAAATGAAGGAGTAGCAGTAATTCATACATCCGAACCGGTTGTGGATACGTTACCAACTTTAAAAAATAAAGTGGTAACCGTAAGTCCGACATCGGAAGTGATACTTGAAACGTTACCAACTTCAAAAGACTTAAAAATTAATATCAACTTAAAGAAGACTGATAATAGTAAAAGCAATGTCACAGAGAGAAATCATACGTTTGGAGAAACAGTTGATTTAAAGATGCCATTTAAGTTGAAAGATAGAAACCAAAGTTTAAATACACAGATACCGTGCTCAATGAATAAGTTAGCAATTAAAAATAAAAATGTAGAAACAGGAGTATCTAACGGGAATCAAACGCAGCTAAATGACGTGTTCATCGAATTACCTTGCGCAGAGGCGATAAATGGAAAACTCATTTTACTGGTAGATACAGGAGCAGATACAAGCCTGATAAAGAAAAGTGCAATAAGAAATAGCACAATAATAAACAAGTCAAATAGGAAAGACTTGAGCGGAGCATTTGGAGGTTGTGTGACTACAGAAGGATCAACTACTATATGTCATAATGAGGTACAGTCCTTACGTTTAACGCTACACGTTGTGTCACTTAAACAAGGAGTACCGGCAGACGGCATACTAGGAAGGGATAATTTGTGGAACAAATCCAATATAAATACAATGGAAAAGATTTTAACACTCTTCAATGAAAAGAAAGAGGTTATTTTAGAATTACCGATAAAAACTGTCGAGCAGATAGAAGAGGAAAATAAGCAACATTATATACCAGTTGATGCTAGAACAATTACGATAGTACCATTAAAACTTCGTACAAAATGTAAGAATGTTTTAATTCAGAAAGAAGAAATAGATCCAGGAATCTATATACCAGACACATTAGTAAATGTGAAAAATAATACGGTTTATGCTCCGATATTAAATACAACAGAGTATGACTACGAGATAAACAGCGAATTTAAACCAAAATTCACAAATTCCGACGAGTACACAATACAAAGTACTACGTCAATTAATAGTATAGGCAGAATAGATGCCAACAGAAGAATAAATGAATTGCTCAAGGAAATTGAGCTAGATAAACATTTAAATATAGAGGAAAAGAATTCCATAGAAGAAGTAATAAAGTCATTTCATGATGTCTTCTTATTAGAAGGAGACGAACTCTCTTTTACAAGCGTATTAAAACACGAAATTCCAACAGGCGCAGATCAGCCGCCCATAAACAGAAAACAATACAGATTACCTCAAATACATAGGGAGGAAATTAATAAGCAAGTAAACAAACTTCTAGATAATGGCATAATCACGCATAGCACATCACCATGGAACTCGCCGTTACTTTTAGTGCCCAAGAAGAGTGGCAAGGAAAAAATGGAGACTTGTAATAGATTACAGGAAGCTCAATGAAGCAACGATCAAACAAGTTTTTCCAATTCCGCGCATCGACGAAATTTTAGAGCAATTAGGCCATAGCAGATATTTTACAACGCTAGATTTGGCAAGTGGATATCACCAAGTTTTAGTCGATGAAAGGGACAAGGAGAAAACAGCATTTAGTACGGGACTAGGGCATTTCGAATTCAATCGAATGCCATTTGGGCTAACAGGTGCCCCAGCAACATTCCAACGGATAATGAATCATATCCTAACAGGTCTACAAGGGATAGACTGTTTTGTTTATTTAGATGACATAGTTATATATGGTAGAAATCTAAAACAACACGAGCAAAGGTTATGTTCAGTATTACAGAAGTTACGTGAACATAATTTAAAACTGAATACAGAGAAATGCAAATTTCTGAGAAAGGAAATAGTGTATTTAGGGCACAAATGCTCGGAAAATGGTGCTTTACCAGACCCCTACAAGGCAGAATGTGTAAAGAACATAGGAGTACCGAGAAACAGAAAAGAGGTACAAGCAATTCTTGGACTAATAAATTACTACAGGAAATTTATTGAAAACACAGCTAAGATAGCGCTACCTATCAACAAATTACTACGGAAAGACGCAAAATTTATCTGGACAGAAGACTGTCAGCAAGCATTTGAACGGTTAAAAGAAGCAGTCATGTCACCGCCAGTGTTGGCATATCCACATTTTTCAAAAGAATTTCTGTTAACGACCGACGCAAGTAACGAAGCGTTGGGCGCAATACTGTCGCAAGGGGAAGTAGGCGAAGATAGACCCATAGCGTTTGCTAGTCGAGCGCTGAGCGACACGGAGAAGAGATATTCAACAATAGAAAAGGAATTCTTAGCGATAGTTTGGGCAACAAAAAACTTTAGAGCATATCTCTTAGGGAGACATTTCAAAATTTTTACAGACCATCAGCCACTAAAGGGTATAGCCAATTTAAAGCACCAAACACAAATTGTCAGAATACGATTTTGAAATCTTATATAAGCCTGGCAAGAAAAACTTAAACGCAGACGCACTGAGCAGAATTCCTCAGGAAAACCGCAAAACAATAGGAGCCGTACAAACACGGTCAAAAACAAAAACAGCGAACCAAGGCCAACAACAAGGAACAACCGTTGAAGTCGACAAGGATGATGAGGAACCGGGAAACGGAACAAATAACACAGCAACATTGCAGTCCGACCCAAAACAAATAGAAACAGTGATTAAAGACTTTCACAATTCACCACTGGGAGGACATCAGAGTGCAGTGAAAACATATTTAAGAATACGGAAACAATTTAGATGGCCAGGAATGCAAAAACAAGTGAAGGAATTCATAAAAAACTGTCCGAAATGCCAGGCTAACAAAAGCTCGAAATTAACAAAAATGCCCATGGTGTTAACAGATACACCAACGCGGCCTTTCGACAAAGTTTACATGGACATAGTCGGTATTCTACCAGAAACTGTGTCCGGAAATAAGTACATTCTGACTTTTCAGGATGATTTCTCGAAATTTATGGCATGTACAGCTATCCCAGACGCGGAAGCAAGTACTGTCGCCAGAGCTTTCTACGATGAAGTAATCACGCGTTACGGAATCCCTCGAATTCTAATTACTGATAACGGAACTAATTTCATTTCGAAATTGTTCTCAGATACATGCAAATTGTTAGGCATTAAAAAATTGCATATAACACCTTACCATCCGCAAGCTAATGGCTCATTAGAGAGAAGCCACAGACCTTTAGCGGAATATTTGCGGAGTTTTGCAAAAGAAGACGGGTCGAATTGGGATCAATGGTTAACTGCAGCTATGCATGTTCACAACCACACACCCCACATTACGACCAAGCAAACACCGTTCCGTACTTTGTTTGGATTCGATACAGAAATGCCGACTAACTTAAAAAGGAAGTGTAGTCCGGTATATAATGCCGAAGACCAAAACAAAGTATTAAAATTCCAAATACAAAGAGCTCAGGAAATAGTGAGGAAAAATCAGGACATGGCTAAACAAATAGTCAAAAATCAGTACGATAATAAGTTAAATTTAGTAGAATTTAAAGTAGGAGATAGCGTATTAATTAAGAACCAGACTAGGAAAAATAAGTTTTCTCCAATATGGATAGGGCCATATAAAGTAGTAAGGATTAAAAGCACAATTACTACTGTTTTAAATATTAAGGGAAGGGAAAAGCCATTCCACAATAACTTACTTAAGTTATATAATAGCAGTTAAGGGGAAAATAGTATTAACTAGATAATTATGTAAGTAATCTTTAAAAGCACTTAAACAAGGAAAATTTTATAGGAATAATAAGAAAATTAAAGTAAATTAATCAAAATAGGCACCTTATTAGGATTAGGATAGGATAAATATATATAGAATAGGATTGATAATAGTTAGTATAGGATAGTAGGAAACTAACATTTTTTTAATTTTAATTTTACTACTAATAATTTTAATTTAACTTCAGTCTTAAGGCTGAATAACGAATGAAATATTGAAAAAATTCAACAAGAAGGTAAATAGATCAGAATAGCGTTTCAGTAAGCAACAACTTGTTTATTTAAGCGTAAAAATATAAGAAAAAGAAAACTTATAGTAAAAGAAATAAAAATATAGTAAAATAAATTCGTAATTAATATCGAAGTCATTTCTTTTGTAAAATTTTGAAATTGAACCCTTAGTATTCATTTTTATTGGTAATATACGGTACATGAAAAGTAGCTGTTTCGTTTTAAACAGTCATGACTATTGCATTTGCATTTATTATAGGAATGAATGCACATGAAATCTATGCATAAAGAGTTAGTTTATGCATAACCATAATTTACACATCATAAATACATCTAGTTGCAATCGTTGCAATAGAAAATGTAATATAAATAAATCTAAAATAAGAAAGATTTTTGTTTCTTTTAAATATTCTACAAATATATAAACAAATAATATATTACAAATATATAAACATATCATATAAAATGTAGTACATAAATATTCAATGTAAAATATTAGCGAATTCGCGGTAACAACAAACAAAACAAAAGCTAAAAATTGAACGTTAACGCAAGCACTGCAACAAAGCAGGTGTAGAAGTAGAGCAACTGAACACGAGCAGAATGCAGTGTCAGTTTAAGCAATTAATGAAAAAAAAAAGCAAAAACAAAAGTAAATCACTTTTAACAAAAGCCAAAAATAAAACAAAGAAATAATGAAAGCGTTGTTATACACGTTCATATATGCAAGATTTAAAGTTCATTTACAAATAATAATGTACACAATATAAAAATAATTTAAAAATTAATTAAATTGTAATTTAGAATAAAATATGGACATGCAATACGAAATTAAGAAAATTAAAAGGAAATACGAATGAACATATAATTATTAGGAAAAAAAAGAGAAATGAACTATTTACAAACTTTTACAAAATAATATAATTAGATATTGATTGAAAAGAAAAATAAAAGCATACATTAAAATAATATAGAAAGTAAAGGAATATTATAATATAATTGCACCAAAATAACGTTATCTTATCAGCATTAAAATACATTAATTAAATTTTAATTGAAATTCAATTCATTTTAAATTTGTAATAAACAAATTATATTAAAACGAAATATACATTGTAAAAATATAAATAAAGAATTAAAATATGTAAAATTTGAATGCGTAAGCATCAGTACAAAATGTAAGAAAAATACAAAGAAGACAGCACGCAGAGAAGATGACCTGAATGCCAATGTACACCCATCACAACAGCAGAAGTGCAACAACACACCACAACAGTTACGAACATTTACAACAGGGCGACGATTAACGCCCAACCAACTCGAAGGGGGAAGGGTAGCTGGAACAGCTGATCAGCGCAGCGACAACAAACATCGCAACGAAAAGATCCGACAACAGCAACAGTTGAACATTAATATTATCAAGTGATAGTGGTGACAAATACACCGTACCTTGAGGTCACGTGGAGACCGAAAATGCAACCGCCATAGAAAGGAAAACACGAAGAGCTAATAGCAGCAACAATCAGAAACCTACGAGATGACTTATTGTCAGCAGTCTTGAAACCACTACAACAATATAACCAAAAGATAGTCTCCGAAGAAAAGTAGCCGATCATCAGTAGCACGACGCCATAGTACGGCAATATATTTAGTTGCGGCAGCTTTGCATTAATGCCTGCGAGTGAAATGCTTGCCTTTTAAGCGGAAGTTTACGTTTAAGTGGAAGTTCCGAGTAGACAAGTAACTAATGCAGCCACGGGTTCGTCAGTTGAATTTACGGCGACATTTTGAAATTTACGGTTTTATGACGTTCTACAACATTACCTCAAGTGGCAGCGATCTAAAAACGCATCACCACTATCGACAAGAAAAATGTTGAAGATGTTTAGCAAGATGTTACAAATGATGATCTCGGCAACATCTCAACCACCAACTACCGTGAAGCGAAAACCAATTGATCCCAATTGCGGGACACGATACTTTCGACAACGAACATGTGCATCTGATCATCAAGCATAGCACCTACCACGTCAGCTACCCCGCAGCAACATTCCCACAACACATCGAGAGAAGACATCGAGACAACGGGGTGTACATTAACAGCCAAACCATCATCAACACCAACAAGAACATCAACGTCAAGATCAACATCGAAATCATTCTCAACCTACACACAGATGACACCAAAGAATTGCAGTTATAGATTGTATTATTGAATTATTATTGTAAAGTCATAAAGTATAATTTTTATTGTCATCATTGATAATTACTTGCATTGTAATTATTATAATTATTACTCATAATTAATTTTATTATCATGTTAACTAATCTTACCTCAATTACACTATAGACATAACACATATTCAAAAAGAAAAAAAGAGAGAAAAAGAAAAACACAACCATACATAAGTAGACAATAAACAAAATCAACATAAACGTAAGCCACCCACAATTCAACAAACCACGAAGGTACAAGAAAAATTTAATATCGTTTTGTACGATACTAAATTTTTCTTCCCCGAGGGTGGAGGGATGTTGTATGTCGCGATCGCAATTTCCAGTTCCGGGAGATAAGAACTTTCAAGGCCAGTATCGTTTTATAATACTACTCCGCGAGTGAGTCAAGGCCAAGTTCACGTTATTAATGCAACCACAGCCCTTTGCGTGGTAAGCCAAAAGCTTTAGTCAAGCTTCGTTTAAAGTAAATTCAAAAGCCAAGGTAGCAACCAGTACACGTCGTATGGAATGGATTGTGGAAGCTAGTGTTCAATAGCTAGCTTCCAAACCATAAAAACCACAGCGTATTTGAATGGATCGTGGAAGCTAGCTTTCAGTAGCAAGCTTCCAAACCATAAAAACGCTTGACTTAAAATAACCAACGATCAGAATCCACACGCGGAAGAATTAAATTGAGAACGATTTTCTTCCGCGTATTGATTCTGCGAATTTTACAATTTTAATATTGCGAAATAATGGAAATTGCGAAACACGGCATACTGACCCACTTTGGTTCGGTCGACGGGTGTGTCAACCGAGCCAAGGTGGAAAATAGAAAAGATTCGATCGGGAGTCTTGTTCAAATCTCTCGTCGAAGAAGTCGTAGTTAAGTCGCGTTTAAGTAGTTTTAAACAACTTGTAAATATAACCTAAGTGTTCGGGTAAAATAGTTTTAACAGTAGTGTTCAATTTAAAAGTAACCAACAGTGTTATAAATTAAAATAAAATACGAATAAAACACAAAGAATCCGTGTTT
Source organism: Myopa testacea (assembly GCA_949629155.1). Taxonomy (NCBI): domain Eukaryota; kingdom Metazoa; phylum Arthropoda; class Insecta; order Diptera; family Conopidae; genus Myopa; species Myopa testacea. The sequence continues at coordinate 19,575,700 of OX451346.1, read as the reverse complement.
TCCGTAAAGAAGAAAATCTTTAATTGAAGTCGAAACGGAGGATTAGAGGACCACCCTTAGCATACTACAACAAATGTTTATACCACACATAATTTGCGGCTTCCGATACAATCATGCATCAAGGGTGAAGAATTTTAAAGTGGATGCACATTTGTCAAAACTTCCACTTATAGAGTACAAAAATGCGCAACCAAGAATAATCATTAGCTTAGCTCACGCTTTCTTAACGGTTCCATTAGAAGCCCCGATTATAATTGAAGAAAATGGGCCTATGATAATGCGAACAAACTTGGGTTGGTTAGCATACGGGTCTGTAAACCATCAACCAAAGAAACAAAAGTATCGAGCCCTTTGTTGTGTAGGAAAAGAATCAACACCGTCAGCATCAGATGGGTTGTATGAAATTGCCGCAAATTATTTTGAGGAGGAAACGTTCGGAATTAAATCTAATGTACAACCCACGTTATCGGAACGATATAAACACGCACTATCTTTACTAAAGTCGACAACAAAATAGAACGGTATGAAACTGGACTACTATGGAGGTCTAAACCTGTACAACTCCCGGACAGCTTTCAATTTGCAACAACTATAGTTTCTAAAAAGACTAGAAACTATAGAAAAGATTACTTCAAAGAATACTGTCAAAAGATTCAAGATTACGTGGATAAAGGATATGCCAGAAAGCTACACTACTCAGAAATAGACTCTTCAAGTACATTTTATTTACTACACTTTGCCTTTAAAAACCCAAACAAATCCGGGTTGCGACTCGTATTCAATGATACAGCAAAGGTGCAGAACATTTTCTTAAATGACGCCTTAATGCCAGGACCTGACTTGAACCAACCTCTAATATTCTGTTAAAATTTCGCGAGGCTCCAATAGGAGTGAGGGGCGACATAGAGGAAAAGTTCCATCAAGTCGGTATCATCAGGTGCGAACAGAACTATCAAAGGTTCCTATGGAGAAACGGAGATAAAGAAAAATCTACTGATATTTACGTGATACAAAGACTAATATGTGGAGGCTCTTGTTCCCCCACTATCGCTCAGTGTTTAAAAAACTTAAATGCCGAAAGATTTAGAGACACTTATCCTAGAGCAGTGCAAGGCATAACCGAAAGACACTATGTAGATGATTATGTGGACAGCTTCTATTCTGAAGAGGAAGCAATAAAGGTAGTAGAAGACGTGATAAAGATACACAAATGTGGTGGCTTTAAAATCAAGAAATTTATTTCAAATAGCCGAAATTTGAAGGAAGCATTCGGTGATGCTGCGGACAGCGATTCAAAAGTTCCAGTTGGGGGAGCATTGGACAGAGCTCTTGGGCTGCATTGGGCCACAGAAAATTATATGTTCGTATTAACTTCAAAATTCAATAAAGTACCCAAGGCGATTCTAGAGGGTAAAAGACGACCCACGAAAAGAGAGGTCTTAAGCGTAACCATGTCAGTTTTTGACCCCTTCGGATTTGTGGTGGACTTTCTGGTAGTGGCTAAGATATTGCTACAAATGATATGGAAGTCAGGCGTCACATGGGACGACCGAATACTGGACAATCTACATAAAAAATGAGAAATGTGGCTCGAAGAACTACCACAAGTCGAAAACCTAAAAATTCCACGTTGCTATGAACCAAATTTCAAGCTACAAACTGTAGAACTTCATACATTTGCAGACGCAAGCGAAAAAGCGGCGGTGGCATATTGGAAAATGGTAATTGACGGAGAAGTTAATATTTCACTTTTAATGGGAAAAACAAATTGTGCACTAACCCGATATCATTCAATCCCAAAATTACAGTTACAAGCTGCAGTAATGGCGACGAGATTATGCGAGATAATTATCAAACATCACACAATTGGTGTCAAAAGGAGATATTTCTGGACAGACTCACATACCGTTACACGGTGGATCCAGTCGGATCACCGAGTTTACAAACAATTTGTTGCCAATAGAGTCTCGGAGATTTTAGAATGTAGCAAGGTGACGGAGTGGTGATGGTGTCCAGGCAGTTGTAATCCAGCCGATAAGGCCAGTAGAGCGAAATTTGCGGTTAAATATGTGGCAGAAGGCAGGTGGCGATCAAGACCAGAGTTCCTGCTAACGGATGAGTCTGACAAGCCAAACGACATAGGTCAAACCCAAAACGCCGAAGATCGCAGCGACGACGAAAGAAAATCAAAATATCTCCTCAGCATCAGGCAAGTACCCTTTATTGTATCAGATATTAACCGTTTTTCTACTTATCCAAGGCTTAAGAGATCCATGAGCTGGATTATTCGGTATATCCATAATCTCCAAAAACGAGTACACAAAGAGGAGCCCGTAGAAGGAGAGCTGACGGCGCAAGAACAATCGGTCGGCGAGAAATGGCTATGCCGTTACGCGCAGACACAATCCTTTCAAGCAGAGTACGTCAGCCTGAAAACCAATCATGCTGTTGGAGCAAACAGTGAGATAAAATCGCTCAACCCATTCGTTGACAAGGATGGTTTGATTCAAGCTAGCGGGCGTCTAGTAAACGCATCATTTCTACCAGATGAAGCCAAGTACCCGATAATACTCCCAAAGAAGCATCCACTGACCCAGCTAATGGTAAAACATTTCCATCAAAGATTCCATCACATAAATCAGGCCACGACCATCTGTGAAATTAGGCTGAAATTTTGGATGCCGTCTATAAGAAGAATGTTGAATCAAGTGCAAGCCAATTGCACGAGCTGTCAAATTCGAAAGGCCGAGCCGAGACAGCCGCAGGTGGGGGCCCCTCCCCTTGACAGAGTAACTCCCTTTGTAAGGCCATTCAGTGACACTGCGTTAGACTTCTTTGGCCCGGTTGATGTTGCCATACGACGCAGTAGAGAGAAAAGATGGGCAGCGTTATTTACTTGTCTAAGTGTAAGACCTGTACACCTGGAAATAGCGTCTAACCTGTCCAGCGATGCCTGTCTCATTTGTATCAGAAATTTCATTAATAGACGGGGAGTTCTAAGACAAATACGCAGCGACAAATGGAAAAATTTCGTGGGCATATCAAGCGAACTCCGTGGCGTCAAGGACATCTTAGATCACAACGCAATCACCGCAGGTTTGGCGCCACTAGGAATAAGATGGAAATTCAACACTCCATATAACTCGAGTACAGGTGACGCTTGGGAGCGCTTAGTCCAGTCGATCAAGAAAATATTACACACCATGCTGAAACAAAATGCTCCCAAACTCGAGACGCTTCGAAGTTTTCTGATAGAAGCAGAAAATATAGTCAATTCCCGGCCACTCACGCACATCCCAGTAATGATCGACGAACCAGACCTATTACACCAAATCACTTCCTTTTGGGAGGTCCGAATCCGACGCAGACACCGGCACCATATAATCTAGCATATTCGTGTCTGAGGAAGCACTGGAGAGTCGTACAAAACATGAAGAATTGTTTTTGGAAGAGATGGATGGCCGAGTACTTACCAGATCTGACGAGGCGAGTAAAATGGTGTTACCGGAGCGACCGCTAGAGGTAGGTTCGCTAGTTTTGGTGATTGAACCAGATATGTCCAGATCTCGGTGGAGACGAGGACGAGTCGTCAGACTGCATACCGGAACCGACGACATAGCGCGCTCCGCAGATGTACAGACGTCTGAAGGAATCTTCACACGATCAGTCTCCAGGCTTGCTGTCCTCGAGGTGGAACCACCGATGGTTAGTGAATCCTCCCTTTCGACACGGGCAGTTCACGGGGGCCGGGATGTCGAATGTGCGACGCTATTACGACGTAATATAATCAATAAAAATTTGCCTTAATCCAAAAGCATCCTAAACTTTGTACTAAAATAAAGTTGTATGTAATCATAGTAAAAGTAAAATCAACACCAACCATTGTGCAAAACGTTTTAAATTGTCGAATAAGATCCATTTTCATCATCAACCGTTACAATGCGGTTTAGAAAAGGTTCGATTTTATGCTGTAACAATAAAGAAAGGTTAGCTCCGAAACGACTTATATTTTGACGCTCGTTTAACTCATATGAAACCTATCGATCCAGCTTTCTTACCTTACCAATTTGTTTTAAGTGATCCAAAATTGTTGGAATAGAAACGTTAAACCCTGCTGCCAGTTCACGCGTAGTTTGCGACGTATCTGCGTCCACTATAGCTTTCAGGCTTTCATTATCCAACTTACTCACCAGTCTGGCTAAAATGACCAGAACGAAACTTATCAAACCAACGACGTAAGGTCTGATGATTAGCTGCACCTTCTCCAAACATTTCATTGATGTTTCGAGCTTTCTGTGATGCATTGGTTCCGCGACGAAACTCATATTCGTAAAATTACCCAAATTTTTTACCGTTCTGTTGTCTTATGAAAACTACTCTATATCAGAAGATTCAAAAAGGAACTACGATTTGCACTATGAGTTTGAAAGAGTAATGATGCACCTTATCATGAAGGTGAAAAAACATAAAAACCGTTATAGTCAAGTGTCAGAGATATCAACTCGAAAATTAGCAACTCAGCTCTTATGAAAATCGAACATTTCATGATAATATAATGTAAAATTGTAAATCTTTATTAAATTTCAATTAAACGCATGCTGACAGCGTACATGTATAGTATTAAATGCATACATATTGAGGTACAAAAGATTGTTTTTTTTCTTTCACAAATTTTAATTGATATTTACTTAAATTCAGTAAGATTCAGTAAGTAAGATTCTTAACTGTTTTAATGCTTGCATTAAATATCTTAAACTTCATACACATATTATATTTTCATAATTTGAATATAAAAACATATAAAAACTTATTTTCATATACACCCCATACCAAAAAAAAAAAAACCGGAATATTGTAAATATTCTGATTTTTAAGATTATGTATTTAAAAATCGTATTGAGCCAAAATCAAAAAGGCCGTATATTAGCATTCAGCGGAGAAAATTATTTAAATAGAAGAAAAGAGGAAAGTGGGTGTAACAAAAGTACAATGTGACGTTTTTTAATAAAATTTCAACAAACCGGAGGTGTTCAACAAAGGAAAACTGTAAGTCGAAGACCAAAAGCCACTACAGCGGGGAAGATCGAGCTTTGGAACGAATATGTCTTCGCAATCGGTTCCAAACTACCAGGGAAATAAGGAGAGGCCTTTATGTCAAGTTGGCAATGGATATCAGCAAAAGAACTGTTCAAAGACACCTAAAGATATGGGTCTTGAATCTCGACGGCCTGCCGGAAAGTCGTTTTAACAACGGCTATGAAAAAAAAACGTTTAAAATGGTTTTCTGACTGGCAGAATGTAATATTTTCTGATTAATCCTAATTCAATATGATTGGCCCAGGATTTGATTTACGATTTTTTGCTGGAGGGTTCCATGAACGTAAAAAAATATAACCAGTAAGAGTGCTATATTCGGCATGGGCGAATCTTAGATACCCTACCTTGAAGTGGGCGGACCACCCCCAGTTTTGGAATAAGAATTTGTTGGACCATACACAGTATGGTACATGTACAGTTTTCTTCAAAAAGTTTGGGAACAAAATTAAGAAATTATATGGGCTAATTGTTATAATATACATATATACATATATATATATATAATATAATTTCTTAGGAACAAATTAATAAATGCGAAAAGAGTACTAAAATTGCAAAGTCATTTTTCTACAAAAGTAGAATTTTTAAGATTTAAAAGACATTTTTTTAACATAATAGGTATTTCAATTTCCTTTATAACTGCACCAATCCGGATATCTTTAATAATTTGGGAGAGTGATAAGAATCTCAATTTTCGACAGGCTGTAATACGGTAACTATAAGAGAGCAAAAAAGTTTTTGTTGTAATCAGCATAAAAAACTAAAACAAATATATCAACAACATTGTAGTAGTTCCACACCGTTAAAGTTAAGCAATAGATATCAATTAAATCCATTTTAAATTTGATGCGGTAAACTAAAGGTAAGCTTGGAAGGCCCATATTCGACACATTAACGGATAATGTAATAAGACGGATAATAACTCTATATCCAGAAATGTAATTTTGTTATCAGAACTCTAAAACTAACGCCGATATCCCAGTTTTAATAAAAAATAGGCGTGGTCGTGATCTTTTCTATATCTATCTTCTCTATTTCTAAACGTTACACATTTCGTGACAAAGTTAATATACCCTTAACCTTAAGGTGAAGGCTATAAAATATACTATATTATAGCTTTTTAATGTATTTAGCGGATCTATCTACCGGCCCACCCTGTTCTTTACTAAGGGCCTGATTCAGAGAGTCACGACGACGACGTTATCGGGTGACCCTCTTTGTGCTTTTCGTCGATTACAAAAACAAACACATTAGAAAGTGTCATAGTCGACGAAAAGCACAAAGAGGGTCACCCGATAACGTCGTCGTCGTGACTCTCTGAATCAGGCCCTTAGTAAAGAACACAGATAGAGGCTATAGGCATCACATAATATATCATTGTTTTCTTGAATTTTGCACGAACAAATAAAAATTACTAGTGCGCCTTTTTTTTGTATGGGGTGTACATATTCATATCATTAATTTTCATAATTTGAACACGCGTACTAAATTAGGAATTTTTTGTTTGAACTTATACTATTATGTTTATATATAAATTTAATGTTTACAAAATATTTTGAGGAAACTAATTAATATTTCCTACAGAACTATATTTCTGCTTCATAATAAAAATGTCTGGTAATACTCGTACATATGTATATTCGTCCAAAAATGTGCTTGGAAGTTTTTTCTCACCAAGTCATAATATTGCAGACATATAAAATAAATTAAATAATAACAAAAAATGGGCAATGATTTGTAGCTAGTACTTCTTAATTAAATTATTTGTAATATATGTACTTTTGTCACCAAAATGCATATAGAAGTAAAGTTCAGACTTGGAAATTGTTAGAGACAGTCATCAAATAAGTTCGTATTTTTTACAGCTTTTTATCATAAAGGCCAGTTATTAAATATGATATTATTAATTATAATATTAACACTGTTAACTAACATAAATTATATACGATTGCTTATGTTTAAAATAATTGAAATAATGTTTGGTGTAAACAATTTTAGACTAGTTAGAACAAATTTGGCATATTATTTATCACCATTTTGAATTGCTTTGCTGAGAGCTGTGCACAACTGACTGAACGATGGCCGTTCATTTGGGTTGAAAATCCAGCAGGAAATCTGAAATAAATTTATATAAAATATAAATAAGATGAAAGAAGTTTTGTTGTTCTGTAGTTTTAGAATCTTTGGAACAAATCTAGTTTAGCCCATTAGCCGCGATTTTTTTTCGTTTTTTCCAGGAACTCGGAATTCTGAGAAAAAGCGAATAGTGAAAAAAACAACTCTGCTCGCGATTATTGTAGGCGTGAGGGCGTGTTGAAATCGAAAATCGTAATAAGGATATACACTGCGCATCACATGAATAGGTGCACGATTTTACAAAGCTATCTAAGCTCTGTGCCCCTAAAATAATTTGCAGAAACGATTGAGTTGAGATTTTTTTATAGATATAACAATTATAGAACAGAGTGTAAAAAGCAAAATCTTCAGAAACTACCGTTAAGTTGAGTGCGAGCTCTTTTACGAATTACATGGAAATAATGTGAATTATTTTCGCGTCACTTGAATAGGTGCAGTTATTTTGAAAACACTTGCGGTTAATTTAAGTTGCGAAAAAGTCTATAGTAATTGTTGATTTCACAATTTAAAAATTTTAAATTAAAAATTTTGTTGAATATGGGCCGAGGAAAAACCCTAACGACTGAAGAAAAGGCAAAAATTGATGCTTACGTGGATCAAGGTTTGTCAGGAAGAAAACTAGCAGAAAAAATCAATAGAAGTGGTAATGTTGTGTGGAACTATTTAAGGAACAAAGAGAACTATGGCCAAAACATGAAAGGAAGGCAAAACATGGTCACAACAACTAAGGAAAGACGCCTAATTTTAATAATTGCTTCGAATTCATCCGATTCTGCGGCAAAAATTAGGGGAAAAAGTGGTTCAGCTGCAAGCCTATCCACCGTTATACGAATCATTAATAAATCTAATCATCTAAAAAGAAAAAAACTGCAAAAGAAACCACCACTGAACCATCAACGCAATAAGTTAAGGTTGAATTTTTGCAGGGAACACATGACTTGGAAAACTGAGTGGCAAAAGTATATTCTGATGAAAAAAATTTAATTTTAATGGTCCCGATGGTTTTAATTATTATTTTCATGATTTGAGGAAAGAAGAAGGGTTTTTAGGCCGTCGTCACATCAGAGAAGGTGGCGTTATGGTCTGGGGACCATATCTTATTATGGGGTAATAGATTTAGAATTTCAAACCGGGAGGATGACAGCAAATTCTTACAAATTAATACTGCAAGCTGCTTTTCCTAAACTCGCGAACTTGTTTGGACCAATTCCATGGATTTATCAGCAGGATAATGCACCAATCCACACAGCATCGCTGGTTAAAAGCTGGATTAGAGAGCAAAACGTTAGCTTACTGCAATGGCCACCATACTCGCCGGACTTGAATATTATGGAAAACGTGTGGGGATGGTAGCCTAGTAAAGTGTACCAGTCTGGACGACAATTCGACGACCGAGAATCCTTGATTGCTGCAATAAAATCGGCATGGTCTGAAATATCCTTACAGTACCTAGCAAATCTGTATGAATCGCTTCCGAATAGAGTTCTTGAAATAATTTTAGCTAAAGGCGGATGTACACATTATTAAAAATATTTCCTCAATAAATACCAATGTTAAATTATATTTTACGCTTGTGTAATTTCTCGTTTTTGCTTTAATTTTTAAGCGCACCTATTCAAGTGACGCGAAAATAATTCACATTATTTTCATGTAATTCGTAAAAGAGCTCGCACTCAACTTAGCGGTAGTTTCTAAAGATTGCTTCTATAAAAAAAATCTCAACTCAATCATTTCTGCAAATGATTTTGAGCGCAGAGAGCTTAGATAGCTTTGTAAAATCGTGCGCCTCTTCATGTGACGCGAAGTGTATATAGAAAACTACTGCGTGTATCATAGCGTTATTGGTATCAAAAGAAAGGTTATTTCATTTGCTGTATATAAATATTTTTAATAATTGTTCCTTATAAGTAACTAATGCAGATTATGTAAAAAAGTCCAAATAATCAAAAAAAACATTGTTTTGTTAAAAAAATACGTGAATAATATATAATAATTTGCATAAATTTAAATGGGCCGCTCTGCTTGCGCTGGACTCCGTGGTGGTGAAGTCAAGGGTTGTCTCGAAATGCAGAGGGAAGTTTAGGGAATTATTATTATAGTATTGAATTTTCAATGCAAATTAATTACTTAATTTGCATATTTCCAAACGTTGAGAAATGTGAATATATTTATTACATTATATGCGTGGTGTAAATACATACACCGCCCATATTTTTCCGGCTTCAACGTTTTTCACTTGCAATGGGATTTGAACTCGCAACCTGACTGGCAAGATTGTATAGCTATTTCGGAACATGCCAACGTTCCTCATCAGCAATCCTTTGTCGGTGTTTATTCTTACAACATTCGCTATATAAGCTTCGTCGCTTGCAATGTGAATTACAAGCTCTAGAAGAGACTTAGAAGCAAATAATTGTACACACCACAAGTTGTTTTTGTCAAATCTGTTTGCATTTGTGTTTTACATGCTCTCTCTATGCAGGCCGGTTTCGGAATCAAGCATGAGATAGGAGCATTTTTTGCGAATATGAGCGCGCCACGCTCTTTTTGTGTATTATTATTATAGTATTGAATTTTCAATGCAAATTAATTACTTAATTTGCATATTTCCAAACGTTGAGAAATGTGAATATATTTATTACATTATATGCGTGGTGTAAATACATACACCGCCCATATTTTTCCGGCTTCAACGTTTTTTCACTTGCAATGGGATTTGAACTCGCAACCTGACTGGCAAGATTGTATAGCTATTTCGGAACATGCCAACGTTCCTCATCAGCAATCCTTTGTCGGTGTTTATTCTTACAACATTCGCTATATAAGCTTCGTCGCTTGCAATGTGAATTACAAGCTCTAGAAGAGACTTAGAAGCAAATAATTGTACACACCACAAGTTGTTTTTGTCAAATCTGTTTGCATTTGTGTTTTACATGCTCTCTCTATGCAGGCCGGTTTCGGAATCAAGCATGAGATAGGAGCATTTTTTGCGAATATGAGCGCGCCACGCTCTTTTTGTGTATTATTATTATAGTATTGAATTTTCAATGCAAATTAATTACTTAATTTGCATATTTCCAAACGTTGAGAAATGTGAATATATTTATTACATTATATGCGTGGTGTAAATACATACACCGCCCATATTTTTCCGGCTTCAACGTTTTTTCACTTGCAATGG
>OX451346.1:19427885-19565086 GCA_949629155.1 Myopa testacea | reverse complement strand
CACATTGCAAGCGACGAAGCTTATATAGCGAATGTTGTAAGAATAAACACCGACAAAGGATTGCTGATGAGGAACGTTGGCATGTTCCGAAATAGCTATACAATCTTGCCAGTCAGGTTGCGAGTTCAAATCCCATTGCAAGTGAAAAACGTTGAAGCCGGAAAAATATGGGCGGTGTATGTATTTACACCACGCATATAATGTAATAAATATTTCACATTTCTCAACGTTTGGAAATATGCAAATTAAGTAATTAATTTGCATTGAAAATTCAATACTATAATAATAATACACAAAAAGAGCGTGGCGCGCTCATATTCGCAAAAAATGCTCCTATCTCATGCTTGATTCCGAAACCGGCCTGCATAGAGAGAGCATGTAAAACACAAATGCAAACAGATTTGACAAAAACAACTTGTGGTGTGTACAATTATTTGCTTCTAAGTCTCTTCTAGAGCTTGTAATTCACATTGCAAGCGACGAAGCTTATATAGCGAATGTTGTAAGAATAAACACCGACAAAGGATTGCTGATGAGGAACGTTGGCATGTTCCGAAATAGCTATACAATCTTGCCAGTCAGGTTGCGAGTTCAAATCCCATTGCAAGTGAAAAACGTTGAAGCCGGAAAAATATGGGCGGTGTATGTATTTACACCACGCATATAATGTAATAAATATATTCACATTTCTCAACGTTTGGAAATATGCAAATTAAGTAATTAATTTGCATTGAAAATTCAATACTATAATAATAATACACAAAAAGAGCGTGGCGCGCTCATATTCGCAAAAAATGCTCCTATCTCATGCTTGATTCCGAAACCGGCCTGCATAGAGAGAGCATGTAAAACACAAATGCAAACAGATTTGACAAAAACAACTTGTGGTGTGTACAATTATTTGCTTCTAAGTCTCTTCTAGAGCTTGTAATTCACATTGCAAGCGACGAAGCTTATATAGCGAATGTTGTAAGAATAAACACCGACAAAGGATTGCTGATGAGGAACGTTGGCATGTTCCGAAATAGCTATACAATCTTGCCAGTCAGGTTGCGAGTTCAAATCCCATTGCAAGTGAAAAACGTTGAAGCCGGAAAAATATGGGCGGTGTATGTATTTACACCACGCATATAATGTAATAAATATTTCACATTTCTCAACGTTTGGAAATATGCAAATTAAGTAATTAATTTGCATTGAAAATTCAATACTATAATAATAATACACAAAAAGAGCGTGGCGCGCTCATATTCGCAAAAAATGCTCCTATCTCATGCTTGATTCCGAAACCGGCCTGCATAGAGAGAGCATGTAAAACACAAATGCAAACAGATTTGACAAAAACAACTTGTGGTGTGTACAATTATTTGCTTCTAAGTCTCTTCTAGAGCTTGTAATTCACATTGCAAGCGACGAAGCTTATATAGCGAATGTTGTAAGAATAAACACCGACAAAGGATTGCTGATGAGGAACGTTGGCATGTTCCGAAATAGCTATACAATCTTGCCAGTCAGGTTGCGAGTTCAAATCCCATTGCAAGTGAAAAACGTTGAAGCCGGAAAAATATGGGCGGTGTATGTATTTACACCACGCATATAATGTAATAAATATATTCACATTTCTCAACGTTTGGAAATATGCAAATTAAGTAATTAATTTGCATTGAAAATTCAATACTATAATAATAATACACAAAAAGAGCGTGGCGCGCTCATATTCGCAAAAAATGCTCCTATCTCATGCTTGATTCCGAAACCGGCCTGCATAGAGAGAGCATGTAAAACACAAATGCAAACAGATTTGACAAAAACAACTTGTGGTGTGTACAATTATTTGCTTCTAAGTCTCTTCTAGAGCTTGTAATTCACATTGCAAGCGACGAAGCTTATATAGCGAATGTTGTAAGAATAAACACCGACAAAGGATTGCTGATGAGGAACGTTGGCATGTTCCGAAATAGCTATACAATCTTGCCAGTCAGGTTGCGAGTTCAAATCCCATTGCAAGTGAAAAACGTTGAAGCCGGAAAAATATGGGCGGTGTATGTATTTACACCACGCATATAATGTAATAAATATATTCACATTTCTCAACGTTTGGAAATATGCAAATTAAGTAATTAATTTGCATTGAAAATTCAATACTATAATAATAATACACAAAAAGAGCGTGGCGCGCTCATATTCGCAAAAAATGCTCCTATCTCATGCTTGATTCCGAAACCGGCCTGCATAGAGAGAGCATGTAAAACACAAATGCAAACAGATTTGACAAAAACAACTTGTGGTGTGTACAATTATTTGCTTCTAAGTCTCTTCTAGAGCTTGTAATTCACATTGCAAGCGACGAAGCTTATATAGCGAATGTTGTAAGAATAAACACCGACAAAGGATTGCTGATGAGGAACGTTGGCATGTTCCGAAATAGCTATACAATCTTGCCAGTCAGGTTGCGAGTTCAAATCCCATTGCAAGTGAAAAACGTTGAAGCCGGAAAAATATGGGCGGTGTATGTATTTACACCACGCATATAATGTAATAAATATATTCAAGTTTAGGGAACTTAAGGGGACTCACAATGTCAGACTCTGCTGGGTTCCAGGTCACTCTAATATAGAGGGCAATGAACAGACTGTCCAATCGACGGTTACGGGTGGAACGGTAGGAATGAAGAACTTTTGATAGATTTTCTGATTGTTCGCCATTTCCTTCAAGTTTTTTAAGACTGCGTTTTAGGGTATAAACAAAACGTTTAGCTCGGCCATTTCACATAGGGTGATATGGCGGAGTCTTGATGTGATCTATCCCTCTTTGTGTGCAAAAATTTTTGAATTCCCCGCTTGTAAACTGAGGTCCGTAGTCTGTTACAAACGTCTCAGGGTTCCCAAAATGAGCAAAATCTTTTGCTAGGAATTTTATGCAGACCCTTAAAGTTATTTGCGAGCATTCGTGCACTTCCGGATACATTGAAAATTAATCGACGGATACTAAATAGTACATTCCGTTTATTGGGCCCGCGATATCGGTATGTATGCGTTCCATCGGGCGCGATGCTTTCGGCCACGATCGCAATAGCGTTTTGGTCAGTGACTTGGCGTTTTCTGCACACTGACTACATGTTCTAGCTATCTCGGTAATATTTTCATCGATTTTCGGCCAAAAAACATATGACCTTGCCAGCATTTTCATTGCGTCCGTACTCAAGTGTGATGTATGCAGCTGTCGTAACACTAACTTCCGATATTTTTTCGGAATAACGATGCGTTCGCCGAACATTATACAGCCATTAGCATAATATAGACCAGTGCTGGCCACGCCATAGGCACGCGAGTTATATGTTTTATATTACTCTTGTATCTTAAGATACAATATTAAACACAATTTTAGTTTTATTATATTTATTGTTTAAAATAAATTTCTACAATAAAGAAACGTCTGTTCTTTTTGAGATTGGTCTTAAGACTAACTTAAAACTATTTCGTGAGTTGGAAGGTCACGTCGGAGGCAGAGATTTAGTACAGCATTTTTAGTACACATATTCTTCAGAATATGTGTCATTTTTCAAATGCATATGTTTTACAAGGGATACTTTGCGAGTTAATGCTTAAGCACTTGTCTCGTTATTTATATCCTTCGTTTGCATATGGATTTCAAGAGAAATGTAACTAGATCTGTAGTGCACAAATCCTGTGAATCGTACAATTTTAAAAAGGATCGAAATTGGAATTCGATTCTTTATTGCTTGCAGCTGTAGCTGTAACGCTACATCTGCAACTCATTAAAGTATTTTATTAATGGTACTTTCTTAAAATGTGAGAAATATCTCCGGTTGCCTCAGACGTAACTCCTCCCCCACTTGTTTGAGGATTCTCCTGAATCCTATTTATTATAATATTATTGCTCTTTTTATTAATTTTTAAAATTATTATTATAATAATTATAATTACAACTAATATTATTACGAGTGATACATTTATTCCATACGATAAATTTTTGTGGAACGTCAACTCTTTAATTTGTTCTGTGTTTTTAAAACTTTTATTAACAATATTTTCGAGATTTAATGGTTTCGAAATAGTTTTATTTATTCCTCTTCCCGGATAAAAATATTTATCTTCTATAATTTTCTTACTATTATAATACGTATTATTTCTTATTTTAATTTTACAATTATTAAACATTACGAGAGCATTTTTCGAAATAATGATTTTTCTATCATCGCAATTTTGTTGTGTGACTTCTTCTCTAGCATTTTTTATTAATAAAGTTTGGTCATCAAGTTCGTCAATTTGCGTTGCGTTATTATGTCTGAATTTACAAGTATTTGTTAAGACACAGTTCTTACTTCTTTTCAAATGTCTAAGGAGCTTATTGTCTTCGTAAGTATAAACTACATTTTCTAATTGTACGATATGCTCGTCATTATTTTCGACTTCCCAGAACTCAGAATTTGGCAAAGGAGTAATGAGTTTTAAATCAGTTTGAACGTATGACTGAGGGATCTGTAAAGCTAATATTATTGAGTCATTTTTATAGCTCATAACACCTACCTTTAGCAGTTTAATTTTGAAAAAATCTATATTAAACTCATTTATTTCCTGGGCTGTCAGTATACTAGGATGTACAATGTTGTGTTTAGCAGCTATAATATTATCCTGGATTTGATCAATTTTAGTTTCTAAAGTTTTCAGTTTTGTCATCTGATCTAGGTATAATAAATGCTGTATTATTTCACTATTTTTGTTTCTAATATCTTTAAAAGAAGCTAAAATATTCTTTCTGTCATTTTCAACTGCGGATTTGAGAGAGTTAAATGCATCAAAAAAGTGTGTATTTATTTTTGTTTGTCTATTTAAGTTTGCAATAATTTGATGGTCATTTTCATCAATAATTGAAAGATGTTGTAATATTTCCTCTCTATCAGTATCGTCCATTGTGCCAAAGAGCCATTTATGGATTGACCCTACTGCGTTTATAAGGCCTCTTTTCCTTCTGTTCGTGTTAGGAATCAAAGTTTTTATTTTTGACCTAATAATATTTATTTCTGATTGTACTATTTCTTTATTTTTTATATCTAAATTGTGTGTGTTGTAGCTTATCTGATTAAGGATATCCATTATACTGTTAGGATTGATTATATGAATAACGGTATTTGTTGTATTTACTATTTCTACTTCACTAAGCTTAATTTGCACGAATCCAGTTTGTTCGCTGATATGATTAATTTGAAGTATTCCTCCTGTTGGAATTGCCATCATTAGTAAAACCATCATTATTTTGAAAATCTCAGCATATGTCTTCCTTGGGGCAAACTGCTGCCGGAGTCTTTCCTTTATGCTGCTCCAGGTGGCACTGTCTCCTAGCTGGCGAACGCAACTTCCTGCTTCAGCGAGTAGCTTTTCGTTAATTATGATCTGTACTCCGTATTCGTACAGCTCTCTGTTGGTACCACATAAAGATATCGTTCTTTCGACTGCTCTGATGAAAAAAGTCAACGGTTGTCCTTTGCCAAAAGGTTTCAGCTGTCTGAACTGCTCCAGGATGTGATGTGGACTTAGAAGCAATGTTGGCTCGGTTCTTACGAGTTCCTCTTGGTGCTGTTGCTGGAACTGTGCTTTTTCCATATTTTGTTGCAGCAGTTGTTCTTGTTGCCGCTGAATTTGTTGCTCCTGTTGACGCAACACCATTTCCAGTTGTTGAATCTTTTGCCCTAGTTCTTCCATTTTATATTTTTAACACGTTATGTGATTTTAACTTTCGTTTGTGTTTAAATATTAAGTATTATACTTTAATTCAGATAAGTATATATTTTGCTTTCCGTTTGTTTGTTGTTGTTTTCTTTTGTTCAAATAGTTATTAATATTTGATAGTTATTAATAAAATAGTTATTAATAAAATTTTAGTGTCAGATAAGCTTCGTAATTAAGCACTGTATGGGATTTTTTTTTTTTTTTTTTTTTTAGAACACTTGACTTCGAAACTATTGCGAAACAGCACTTTTTTTTCACTTTATGTTTAAGTTTGTTTAAGTTAAAGGTTCGATCTTCTTTTCTTCAGAAAAGAAGTTGAGTCCGACTGCGCCAGTTATATGTTTTATATTACTCTTGTATCTTAAGATACAATATTAAACACAATTTTAGTTTTATTATATTTATTGTTTAAAATAAATTTCTACAATAAAGAAACGTCTGTTCTTTTTGAGATTGGTCTTAAGACTAACTTAAAACTATTTCGTGAGTTGGAAGGTCACGTCGGAGGCAGAGATTTAGTACAGCATTTTTAGTACACATATTCTTCAGAATATGTGTCATTTTTCAAATGCATATGTTTTACAAGGGATACTTTGCGAGTTAATGCTTAAGCACTTGTCTCGTTATTTATATCCTTCGTTTGCATATGGATTTCAAGAGAAATGTAACTAGATCTGTAGTGCACAAATCCTGTGAATCGTACAATTTTAAAAAGGATCGAAATTGGAATTCGATTCTTTATTGCTTGCAGCTGTAGCTGTAACGCTACATCTGCAACTCATTAAAGTATTTTATTTATTAATGGTACTTTCTTAAAATGTGAGAAATATCTCCGGTTGCCTCAGACGTAACTCGCGTGCTAATTTTTTCTCTCGGCTATTCACATGTACACGACAAAAGTCGTCGGGTTTTCACACCGACACTAGCGATCGTTCCGATCAAGTGAGTCAGTCAGACTTCAATCAAGCAAGATCGCGCCAGACTATTTTATGATTGCACTGAGCAAAATGTTTAATAAAGAATGGGAGAATTACTATTTTTTTCTTTGAAAATTTTTTAGGCGAACCGCAATGCAAAATTTGTAATAAAAAGGTGGGACGCGCATCTAAATTTTTTGTGAAGGGACACTATAGGACGTGTCATTTAGATTATGATAAGCTTATTAATGAAGAAAGGGCACAATTAATATTTAAGTTAAAGTTTGCTATTAAAAAAGATGTTTCAAAATCTGAATTAGGAATAGATTGAGAAATAGTAAATTCAATGTCATTGCAAAATCATTTGCATGATTTAAGGTTTAACAACCCCCAAACAACAATCTTCTCAGTGTACCGCGCAGAGAGAATTTTTCCGCAAAACAACCTCTCTCAACGCTTCACACATGCACAAAATATGATTGTATAAGTTTTGGCCAGCACTGATATAGACTCTCGCGGCGATCATAAAATGATGCTACTTCTATGTCAGTTATATCCTGTTTCTTTTTAGGCCATTCCGATTGAATATACGAGTAAATCGTTTTAAGAACTGGGTCTTTTCTCGTTGAATCGACAATCATTGATCGCTTAATCGGAAGACCCTTAATGTTTTCATCAATCTCAACGTTGATTTCATTTTCGAATCGCATAGACGCAATTACATAGTCTTCGTCCTCTTTCCGCGTTGACCCAATTAAACAGGACAAGACATCTGCGTTACCAAAGTCGTGTGTGGAGGTATACTGAATGTTAAAATCATATGTCGATAGTGTTATCGCCCAACGCTGGAGTCGATTTGGTTATATTCGATTTCGATTTGTATATATTGGCATTCCCGACTTTGTGCCGAAAATGGTGATCAGGGGCTCATGATCAGTTACTAGGCTAAACTTACGGCCGAAAATAAAACGGTGGAATTTCTTTACCGCAAAAACCAATGAAACACCTTCTTTCTCGATTTGGCTGTAGTTTTGTTCTGTTTTAGTGAGTGCTCTTGACGCATGCGCAATTGCTAAAAGTAGGTCTTTGGATAGTAGAGTTTTAAACTCCTCGAAAGCTTTTTGGCATGATGCGTCCCAATTCCATTTAGCTCCCTTGCGTAAGAGTTTATCAAGTGGAGCGCGAAGTTCGTGCATTTGTCTGACGAACTTACCGTAAAAATTGATAGCCCCCAGAAAAGATCGTAGTTGACCGACATATCCAGGACAAGGCATGGTCGCTATTGCGCTAAGTTTTTCGGGGTCACTTTTAATTCCATTGCTG
The DNA here is from genome assembly GCA_949629155.1 of Myopa testacea. Taxonomy (NCBI): domain Eukaryota; kingdom Metazoa; phylum Arthropoda; class Insecta; order Diptera; family Conopidae; genus Myopa; species Myopa testacea. Next base: position 19,557,096 of record OX451346.1, on the reverse strand, counting down.
TTAATGATTACTCCCAGGTATTTTACCTCATTCATAAGGAAGTTGCATTTCTCAGGTTTTACTCTGAAACCGTACTCATCGAGATGCTTAAATAACTGTTCTAAAATTGCAGAATGTGATTCAAAATCTTTTGAATTTATCAAAATGTCGTCAAAATAGGCTATCGCTCCAAGTCCTGAAAGCATAGCGTCAACGATTTGTTGGAAGGTTCCAGGTGCAGATTTTACTCCCGGCGCAAGACGGTTGAAAGTGAATAAACCCTTGTGCGTGTTGATAGTTTGGATTTGTTTTGACTGATCATCTACTTCGATCTGTAAGTATGCATCCGATAAGTCAATTTTACTAAAAATTTTGCTACCCGACAAAAGTGCAAATATGTCTTCAGGAACAGGTAGCGGATGCGGATTCGCGTTGACGCATGCATTTAGTCCTGTTGAGTAGCCAGCACATATCCGGATACGACCATTTGGACGCTTCACCGCAACAATTGGTGCCGCCCAGTTGGAATAATTGATTGGTGAAATTGTGTTCCATTTTTGTAAACGACACAATTCTTCTTCTAGTGCTTCCAACGCAGCATATGCTACCGGTCGTCTTGGTCGATAAACGGGTTTCGCTTCAGGATTTACATAAATTTAACTTTTGTACAAAGACCTGGTGTGTTGCTGAAAACCTTCCCAAATTCATCTTTAAGTTTCGCTATAAGATTATCGCGTTGGTTGCTCGATGATTGTACTCCATTGCATATAGACGTAAACGGCCGCTACCAAAGAGCGAATTTATTAATCCAGTCAGTTCCTAGAAGATTCAAGTCTTTAATATTAGTTACGTAAATTTTACCCGATCGTATTTCTCTGATGACTGGAATTTCCAGGTCGCACTCTACTACGGCAATTATTGGGATGCTGTTGTTAGATGCACTTGTAACGCTTGCATTAACTACTTTCCCCCCAGGAGATCCTAGTGATTCCCAAATATTTTCTGAAATAACTGTCAAATCAGATGCTGAGTCTATTTGTAACCTTATCGCCCTGCAAGCGCGGTCTTTTGGGTGAACAATCACTTCAACATATTTACGTTTTGAAACGATATCACCAAGTTCATAGCTAATCAGTTCATTTGTTTGTATTGTTCGTAATTTAGGATCGGACTCGTGACTGTTGGAATTAGCTTGCCGATTCCTATTGAAATTTTTGTTACAGGAGCAGTATCCTTCTTTGTGGCCAATTCTACCACAGCTGTTGCATTTGTGAGTTGCATATTCACAAACTTGTAAGAAATGAACACCGCCGCACTTCCAGCATGGTCTGCTGAGTAGATTTTGTTGTGAAAAGTTTTTGGCATGTCCACTAGTAAAAACTTTAGACGGTTGCTTGATGACTTGTATCGAACATGATGAACTAGCGTTACCGACCATTGCAGAATCACGTTTGAGCGATAAAATTCTTTGAATTTCTTTAATAATTTCAGTTAGAGTTATTGGATGATCGTCAGTATCTTCGTCGAGTTTAGACAATAAACGCAGTCGAATATCTGCGTCGTAACTCGATCGCAAGGCACAAATGTATATAAGACATTTCATTTGGTCAGCCGACACCGTGTGCAATTTAGATCCTTCTGCTCGGCGATTGACGATATTAGCTAATTTTGTGTAATCCATGTTCTCTTCTTTAACCGTTTGCAAGCACTTATATCGAGCCCTTAAAATGGACTCGTGCCGCCCAAATGTTTTTTTAAGAGTGGAAATAGCTTCCATGAACGGCACATCTTTGAGCTGCTTCGGAAAAATAGCATCTAGGAACCGGTTATTTGTTTCTCCATCCAGTTTCCGCTGCTGTAGCCTCACTTTGGCGAAATCATTGAGCGTTTTGGCGTCCTCACTAAACACATTTTCATATCGCCGATACCATGCCTCGAATGTCTGGTCCGCTTCTGCATTATACTTAAATGTTTGCATTGCATTTGCAAGTGTGTCCATTATTTGATCCGGCGATCTCTTTGATTGTTCTAATGAACTTGTTTGCAATTTTTCCATCAGTTTGCTGATCAGTCCTTGTTGCTGCGCCATTTCATTTTCATGGCGAGCTTGCTGCTCAGACATTAGTTTGATTAAATTGTCCATAGTTCCCAAAAAAAATTCCAAAAATTATCCTCGTCGCCACTTCTGTTGGCACTTCGTCACTTGAGTGCCCCAGATTAAATACAAACGAAATAATTAAAGATTTATTTATTACACGAGTCTTCTGACAAGCCGGTCGAATTACAATACAATTCTTTTATATCACACCATCATAGCCCAGGGATGCCAGCCAAGCCTGCTGATTCCCAGGGTTGCCAACAAGTTTAAAAGTAAATGACATTACCCTTCTTTTGATACCCATAACGCTAGGGTACATGCAGTACTTTTGTATGTATGCGTATCACGATTTTAAATTTCAACACGCCCACATTAATCGCGAACCGAGTTGTTTTTTTTTTACCATTCGGATTTTCTCACAATTCTACATATCTGGTTAAAAAAGAAACAATTTTGGGGCTAATGGGCTAAACTAGATTTATGGCACAATTTTAATCTCAATCCAGAAAGAAAATAATACTCATAATATACTGGTTATACCAACGCAAGAGGTTATAATTGAAACCTGGGACCGAAACGCGGCATACGTGATCGAAGAACGAATCGAATTGAAAGTAATTTCGATCCGTTTATGAGAGGATTCCAGCATTCGTTACGTGTGGAATCAAAATATGTTTAAAATGTAAAGTATTTTTTTCGCCTATATTGCTGATTTTGACACTGTAAAAATATTGGACAAAGGGAAACGCCAAATTACGCGCTACACTATGGAGAATCTACGAATACAGCATGAACAACATGCTAACAAGAGCACTGAATTGCAATTGCAAGATGTAGTTAACATAAGTTAAATATATACTGTACCAAAAAAAATACTTAAGTTAAAAATTTGTCCGATAATGTACTATATTTAAACAAATAATTATCTCTTGTAAGTAGAATCAAAGAACATACAATATAAGGAATGCGCATCTCAGCACTAAATTCACTCAGTTTATCTCAGATCTTTTTCATGAGGGAGGGGCTTCCCTCTTGTGCTTATACACAAGATTCGGACAGAAAAGATGTGTAAGAGAAAAATCTTAATATTCGAAGCGCCTTTATATGTGTGTGAGTGTTGTTATGCTTCGAGTTTCGATTCATTGTCTCATCTGCTTAATAACTTGCGTTTCTAGAAATTACTTATAAAAATGCTTCAAATATTGTACACATGGAAACATTTTCTGTCTGTAAAACAACGAAAGTCTGCAATACGAACGAAAAGCTATTCTATTATACTTGTTGAAGCACTTACGATTCCACAAGGGGCATTGCATACACGCAATTTGACTTCACCTTAACTTGAATATTACACCAACAAATGTCGTGCCATTTACTCGTTTTTTTTTGCGTAGGTTTTTACATTACACGCTGAATAGGGGCATATTCTATGCAGAATGTGCACAGCAAGTTGCGAAGGTTAACACAACAACAAATGTCGAACACGAAACAGTGAAGATTTAAGTTAAGGTGGACGATTGACGAATTTGAAAGTACACAGCATGAAAACGGGAGTTGAGCTTGAAGTGTTGAGTAAAGAGGTTGTGCTGCAGCCTATCACTTGTAATTTGTAAACTTAAGAAGTTTGTAACATATAGACTTTGAAATAAAGTAATACCCTTCATAAACTAATGAAGGGACCACCATAATTAATGGTCCTTCGAACCGGATTTCGTAACAATGACGGATACAGGGTCTGACGAACAGTCCTTAGAGAGGCGTGACGAAAGAGCGGCACGAGTTAAACTGCGTCAGCGAGATCAAACTATAAGACGTTTGCTGTCGCTACTCGATAATGCTGAAACCTTGAACATGATGTCGACCCACCAGCTTCAAGTTAAGTTAGCATTAATCGATAGGCAATACGAAGTGTTCAAACAATTGCAGTATGAAGTAGAGCTATTGGACGAGACACAATTTGATACTACTCATCGTACTAATTTCGAAGATTCGTTCGTGGAGGTCAAGGCTCTAATTTTATCTCGTTTGGAGTTGTTGCAGTCTAACGGCCATAGAGAAGTTCCAACATCTCCGTTCATGCGTTGTAGGAAATGCTAGTCACGTAATTCAATCTCTAGAAGTGACGACCAATAGTTATCAACGTGCACTTGATCTACTCATCTCAAGGTATGATAACAAAAGATTTATCTTTCAATCTCATTTACAGAACACATTCGATGCTCAAAAAATCTTGAAGCCTAATGTATCGCCATTAAGCATATCGACACAATCAACGCTAATTTGAGAGCCATGCAATCATTTGCCAATAGCGCTCAGATCGGTGATGGGATTCTACTCCATTTAGTTTTGACAAAATTGGATGTCGAAACACACTCAAAATGGGAGGAATCAATCGCGTCAACTGGTGACGCGTATTCGTTTGTACTACCAACTTGAGAGGACTGTACAAAATTCCTCGAGCGACATTGTCAGGCCGCAGATATCGTCCGCGGAAGCAAGGCGCAAAAAATCAATTCACCACCACTTCGTTCATCAAATTCATCAAATCAACATTCAACAAAATCATCAATATTCATGCTTTCGAAAGGCTCTTGCAACTTGTGCGAGTAACCTGGCTATCACAACGCCTTCAAATGTGCTAAGTTTATTGCACTTAGTCCACCAGAACGGTATCAACTAGCAAAACGAAAAAGGTTATGCCTTAATTGTCTCGGAACAGATCATGTGGCCACGGCGTGCACATCTACCAAAAGGTGTCAGCAGTGCAAGGCCAACCACCACACTCTACTCCACAGAGGGCCGAAAGCGCCGGCAACCTCACCATCGAGTGCTCCCACAGATAGCACGCCCACAGATCCACCATCTCATTCAGTAACACTGCAAGCAGGACACCAGGCAAGCGAAGTCATCATCGCTACTGCACTTGTGAAACTTAGCAATAATAAAGGAATAACATTAGTAGCTCGTGTTCTACTCGACTCTGCATCGCAACTTAATTTTATCACAGAGCGTACAACACAATTTTGTACGTTTAAATCGCCAGAAAGATCATGTCAAAATCAATGGAATTGGCCGTTATAATTCCGAAGCACATCATTGTTGTTCAGTGAGCCTCAGCTCCCTGTACAGCGCGTACTCGACCAGCTTGGAAGCAGTAGTAATACCCACAATAACAACGTATCAACCAAATCGCCTCATCGACATAGAGAAGTGGAACCTACCAAAAAACATTTTCTTTGCTGATCAAACGTTCAATAAGCCTGGTCCCATCGACATGCTCATTGGAACAAGTCTCTTCTACGATTTGCTATTGGTGGGGCAAATAAGAGTAGACCCCGCCCAGCCAACTCTACAAAAAACCGTGCTTGGGTGGATAGTGTCAGGAGTCATGAAGTCAAGGGCAGCCCTCTCGTCCCTGTCACTGACAATCCTCTCATCAACATCCACACTGCTCAATTCCTCGCAACCAGACGTCTCTCAGCTGCTTGACAGATTTTGGTCGTTAGAAAACGTAGGTTCCAACACACCTATTCCTGTCACCAAAGAAGAAGACGACTGTGAGAATTACTTTCAATCTACCACACGAAGATGTCCTGAGACAGGTAAATATATTGTCCGTTTGCCATTCAGGGAATCTCCAGCCATATTATTAGGTGTACAAATAAGTTTCCGCGGTTTGTCAAAAGATGGCCCCACCAGAAGGTTATGGAGAAATTGTCAGATGTAAAACGTAATATCCCAAGTTTCGTCATCCGGCAACACCATAACCTTAAAGTACTAGTGATTCCGTATCAGCATCACGTAATTTTTTTCCTGCAAAAATGTCAAGTTTTGCGCCGAATAAGCATCATTTGCGGGAACTTCTTTAATTTGAAAAAATCTGCAGCTGAGGCGCATCGATTGCTTCTAGAAGCATATGGTGAAGCTGCTTTAAGTGAGAGAAGTTGTCAGGAATGGTTTCAAAGGTTTAAGAACGGTGAGTTTGACGTGAAACTCATGCTGTGTATTTGGTGGGATCAGCTTGGTGTCGTGTATTATGAATTGCTCAAACCAAGCGAAACCATTACTGGAGCTCTCTACCGAACACAATTGATGAGATTGAGTCGGGCACTTAAGGAAAAACGCGCCCATTACTACTCCAGGCATAAAAAACCGAGGAAACTTATTTGTACACCTAATAGGTAAATCGTTTGACATTGCTAAAAGACGGCTTTACTCAGTCGAGAAGCGAATGAACAACAACAGTGACATTCAAACGTTATATCTAGTTTATGAAGGAATATAGCCACTTGAAGCATATGACGTGATAGATCGGCCAGAGTCCGAATGCGAGAAGTTAAATTTCATCCCTCGTCACTGTGTTGTCAATCCAGACAGTTCAACCACCAAACTGCGTGTGTTGTCTTGCCGCGTCGACAACGGCAAATCGTTGAATGAACTACTACGAGTGGGTCCTACATTGCAGGATGATGTGGTCACCATTCTTCTTCGATTCCGACTTCATCGATATGTACTTGTGGCCGACATTGCCAAGATGTATAGTCAGATCTTCATTGATGAAAAGGATTCCGACTGGCAGTGTATTTTGTGGAGAGAATCACCAGCTCATCGAATCAAAAGTTATCGTTTACAAACGGTAACGTATGGCACTAGTTGTGCACCGTTTCTCTTCGCTTCGACAACTCGCAATTGAAAATGCATCAACATTCCCTATGGGTTCGGCAATCACCCTTCAAGACTTCTACGTCGGTAACTTGATGACTGGTGCCTCTACAATCGATGAGGTTATTGAAATAAAAAATCAGGTAACAAGGCTACTCAACCTCGGTAGCTTCCCGTTGAAAAAGTTCGCGTCAAACAATGATACAATTACTGCCGATGTACCGGAAAGCGACAGGGAAGCTCAAGTTGAGGTCGATGACTTCACTTACATCAAAACACTTGGATTGAAATGGTCTCCTGCAGACGATACCTTTCGCTTCAACACCACATCATCGATCAGCAAAAGTTACAAAAAGATTAATTCTAGCACACATCGCTGGTTTTGTTTACCCCCTTGGGTTGCTCAACCCTGTAATCGTCACTGTGAAAATCTTGATGCAAGAGCTGTGGAAGCTGAGACTTGCCTGGAACGAGAGTGTACCACCGGTCGTCCACTCCCAATGGAAAAGATATTGTTAAGAGCTCGCAGATGCTAATCAAGTTAAAATTCCGAGGTTTGTAGAATTTAAACCAAATATTGATATTCATGCCTTTGCAGATGCCAGTACGAAAGCATATGGTGCGTGCGTATATGCAGTATCACGTGAGAATCCCGCCACCTTGTTTCTACTGTGCGCCAAATTTCGCGTAGCGCCAACGAAGGAAGTCAGTCTTCCAAGATTAGAGTTATGCGCTGGTTTAGCGGACCATCGTTTTTAGTAGATTACAGCCAATGGCCTGATTCTCCAACGGAAGGTTCAACGAATGTACATGAACAGCGTAAGAAAACGTGCCTGTTAGCATCACAGGTACCCTTACACGAATTGGCAAAACACAAATTCATCAACGATTACATCAAATTCCTTCGAATCTTCGCATATGTGAAACGGTTCATAGCAGCAACTCGAATGAACTACGAACTACCAGCAGGTCCAATAACAGCAACGGAAATCAACGACACATTGCACACAATTTGTGCCGTCATACAAAGACAGTCATTCCCTCAGGAATACAAGGACTTGGTACAACAAGGCACAGTAACCGCTTAATCAAAACTGTCGCAATTATCACCGTTTTTGCACAACAATCTTATTCGAGTAGGGGGTAGAATCACTCATTCGTCTCTATCATTTCAGGCGAAACATCCAATTGTGCTACCAACCTGTGCATCTTCACGCTGGTAGCCAAACGTTAATAGCCATTCTGCGAAACGAATTCTGGATTCTAAGCGCGGGGACAGTCATAAGAAAAGTGCTTCGTGCTTGCATTAGATGTTACCGGTGTCGGCCAATAATAGCTGAGCAGATAATGGGAGCGTTGCCTGCTGACCGAGTCACTCCATCACCACCATTCGAAATCACGGGTATTGACTATTGTGGGCCTTTATTAATTACCCATCGCATTAGCGGAAGGGCACCACGAAAGGTTTACATGGCTATCTTTATGTGCTTCTCTACGAAGGCGGTGCACATCGAGGTTGTACCTGATTTAACAACGGAGGCATTCATTGCAGCTCTCAAGCGATTTATATCACAACGAGGAAGGTGCCGTATAATCTATTCTGATAACGCGACAAATTTTGTAGGGGCCAATCGGGAGTTAAGAGAACTACTCACCATGTTCATGGCCGACCACCACTATGCTGCAGTCTTCCGATCATGCCGAGATGACGGCATCACTTGGAAATGCATTCCACCTAGCTCGCCACATTTCGGTGGGTTGTGGGAGGGTGCAGTCAAACAGGCGAAGCAGTACCTTAGACGAGCAGTAGGTACCCACCTGCTGACAATTGATGAGTTGCAGACAGTATGTTGCCAAATAGAAGCCATGATCTACAGTAGACCAATCACTCCACTATCCAATGATTCTTCCGACTTTGAGGCATTAACACCAGCTCACTTCCTCATAGGGAAACCACTAGTCACAGTTCCAGAGCCGTCACTACTGAACCAGAAATTGAGTTGGTTGCGGAGATATCAGTTGGTGCAGTGGGTTCAACAATATTTCTGGGAACGTTGGAGCAACGACTACATCAAACAACTACAAATACGAATCAAATGGAAGAAGATCCAACCTAATCTAAGGAAGGATGATCTCGTGCTAGTCAAGGAGGAAGCAACACCACCTCTAAAACGGTCAATGGGACGCGTAGTGGAGCCCATCACCGGTGCCGACGGAAAGGTTCGGGTCGCGGTCATTAAAACGGCTTCAGGTCTGCAGAAACGCGCCATCTCTAAATTGTGCAAGGTGCCCATCAACTCAACCACGGCCAGGGAAGACAAAGGATGTTGAAATCATCGATTTCAAGGCGGGGAGGATGTTGAAGCACTTACGATTCCACAAGGGGCATTGCATACACGCAATTTGACTTCACCTTAACTTGAATATTACACCAACAAATGTCGTGCCATTTACTCGTTTTTTTTTGCGTAGGTTTTTACATTACACGCTGAATAGGGGCATCTTCTATGCAGAATGTGCACAGCAAGTTGCGAAGGTCAACACAACAACAAATGTCGAACACGAAACAGTGAAGATTTAAGTTAAGGTGGACGATTGACGAATTTGAAAGTACACAGCATGAAAACGGGAGTTGAGCTTGAAGTGTTGAGTAAAGAGGTTGTGCTGCAGCCTATCACTTGTAATTTGTAAAATTTAAGAATTTTGTAACATATAGAGTTTGAAATAAAGTAATACCCTTCATGGGGGGTATGGTTTGTCCGTGATTGGGGGATAACGGGTCCACACGACGACCCTCCGTATCTTTCGCGGGCAAACAAGTCGACTTCTCCCTCCCCGTGGTGCCCCCTGGAAACCGTTTCTGCTGGAACGGGCTAACAGAAGCGACGCCTCCCATTATCCAACCCCCCTCACCCAGAATCCATCCACCCCCCCATCCCTAGTTTTCCCCCACCGAAGGCAAAAGTGTTAAGGTATACGTGCCGAGAGCCTGCATGGCTGACGGGTGGTAAAACGGGTCAGCAGTTAACGGTCCCTACCGATGCCCAGGCAAGGTCGGTAGTATTCAGTACCTAGTCCCGGTAAGGCGGCTCTGCCGGGATGGTGCACCCCGTCCGTCCTTACTCGTGGGAACCAAAATGAACTCTAACAAACACACAAACAAGACGAAGACAGGGACAGTGGCTCTGTGGGGAGGTGTAGTGAAGACGAACTGCTCGCCTCCAGCCAGGAGTCAACTGCCCCCCCGGCAGCAGTGGTTAGTGCCAGACAAAGCACTGCTGCCATACCAAACCTACCGAGTGCCGCCAGCCATAGTGGCACTCAGAAAAAAGCCAAGTCCTCTGGCACGCTCATGAGGCAAGGCTACCAGAAGGCCCTCTTCATACTTGGCAAGATTGCCAAAAATGAGGAGGCTGGTAAGCCTCACGATCGTGACAAGGAGGACAAGGTGAAATACCAGGCGATTGTGGATGAGTACCGCAAGAACCTAGAGGAAAAAACTGAGAGGGTGAAGACGACCAAGCGGGTACGGTCAACGGATGACGTACTGCCGGGACAGCCGACGAAAAAGAACAAGGTTGCTAAGGCTAACAACCAGCCGGCTGACTCAGGTCCATCCTGCAGTAAAACCACCGACAAGACTTTCCTGGACGCGACGAGGGAGCACCTTCGCCTTGCGCTTGTTGATGAGCTCACCAACAAGCCAGCACCCGTCTGTGACCACTGGGCGAGCATCGAGTCGAAGCTCTCCGAGATGGTCATGGAATGGGTGCTAGAGGGTAAGGAGGCTCCCTCGTTCGACTCCAGTAGGACCATACGGGGTTATGCGAGAACGGTTTCTCCAAAGAACTCCTTGGCAAATTGGTTGCTGAGGTAAGCGACCAATGGGACGGCTTGAAGCTCAAGCTTATCCCAGCCAGGGAGATCCCAAGGAGGCCCCGGGCTCGCATTTGGTTGCCTGTGATGAAGCTAGACGCACAGAAGCTTCTGAAGTGTCTGGCCATTCAGAACCCCACCATCTCCACGGACGACTGGGCTGTAATAAAGGTGGAGGATCCACACAAAAACAGCCAGTCACTCCTCCTCCTAATCACGGAGGAAAGCATACCCGCCCTTGAGCAAGCCGGCTTAAGGATGAAGTTTGGCATCAGACATGCCAAAGTAAAGATCTTCCGCTCCACCGACCCCGAAAGCGATCTGGCTGAGCCAGAAGAGGTGGGAAAGCAGCTGGAAGAGCTGCGAATCATGGACGACCCTTCCTCGTGATGCTGAGGATCGTGCAGATTAACTTACAGCACTCGAGGTGTGCTACAGTTAACCTGCTAGTTCTCCTAAGGGAGGAGAACATCGATGTAGGCATCACTCAAGAGCCATGGGTGAGAGGATCCGAGGTAGTTGGACTTCGGCACCAAGGCTTCACTCTGTTCTACCACAAACTTCCAGGTAAGCCCCGAACATGCATTCTTATTAAGAATAGCATAAAAGCATATCTATGTCCTGAACTTTGTTCCAATGATCTGACCGTTGTCGCTCTTGAGAACAAAACTAATCATCCACTTATTATATCCTCAGCTTACATGGCGCACGATTACAGCGCCCCACCGACTGAGGTGTCAACCTTGATTTCTACAGCTGCAAGGCGTGGCTGGAAAATACTGCTGGGCTGCGACGCAAACGCCAGGCATCACATTTGGGGGAGTAGCACGACAGATGAGAGAGGTGAGTCACTTTTTGATTTTATTATGTGTAACAACCTCGAGATATGCAATAGAGGCAATAGGCCGACGTTCATTTTTCCGAGCTCCACAAATTTCCCGGGGTGGGAGGAGGTTATCGATGTAACCCTATCTACCAGGAACCCATCCTGCGAAATCACGAATTGGAGGGTATCGAGCAAAACATCATTTTCTGATCACTGCTGGATACTCTTCAACGTTGATTTCAATCCCCCTGCACATCAGCCCCACAGGAATGTTAGGAAAACAGACTGGGCAAAATTCTCAAGAGTCCTTGAGTCTAGATTAGGAAGCATCCCCCTAGCGAACGCTGAGTCAGCTGAGCTCCAGAATAAACTCGCCTCGGAGTTCGAAGGTGCCATGGAGGCAGCGCTGCACCGTTCGTGCCCCTTGAGCCACGGCAAGAAATCCTTCCCTCCTTGGTGGACTGAAGAGCTAAAGGTCCTGAGGAAAATGACCAGAGCCCTTTTCAACATCTGCTACAAACATAATTACTGGGAACCCTATCAGGTTTGCCGGAGAATGTACAAGAAAGCCCTCAGAAAGGCTAAATCCACGGCTTGGAAAACCTACTGTGGCAATATCGAATCTATCAGAGAGTCTGCAAGACTCAATAAGATACTGTCCAAGGACCATTCCTGCCCTTCGGTGGTGAGAAGGGAGGACGGGTCGTGGACCACCTCCGCACTGGAATCCCTGGAAGTACTCACCAGGACTCACTTTCCAGGCTGTTCTCAGGATGCCATCAGGACAACTGATGCTACTGACACGCCCAGCACTATCAGCCAACCCGACACTAGGATGATAGAGGAAATCATCTCGGTGGACAGGATAAAATGGGCTGTACATTCGTTTGACCCGTTCAAGTCCCCTGGGCCTGACGGCATCTGGCCAGTGATGCTGCAAAAAACGGAGGTCTTAGTAATCCCCTACCTAACCAGGCTCTTCAGATCCAGTGTGGAACTGGGCCATATACCAGATACGTGGAGGAAGGTCAAGGTTGTTTTTATACCAAAAGTGGGAAAACGCGGTCACGAGTCAGCAAAGGACTTCAGGCCGATTTCCCTTACCTCCTTCCTACTAAAAACACTGGAACGTATTCTGGACGACAACCTGAGGTCAAAACTATGCAATAAGCTATCACATTCCCAGCACGCGTATATGAAGGGTAGATCTACGGATTCTGCCCTACACAAGGTGGTGACCTGTATAGAACGCTCGCTGTACTACAAACAATACACGTTGGGAACCTTCCTAGACATAGAAGGCGCCTTCAACAACGTTAAATCCTCTGCCATACAGGAGGCCCTTAAAGACCTAGGCTCCGAAGACATTCTAATTAGATGGATTCTTGTAATGCTGCGTACAAGAGAGATTCACGCCACACTGGCGGACAGTAGTATCGTCAGGTATGTTAGCAGAGGGACGCCCCAAGGTGGGGTTATCTCACCACTGCTTTGGATTCTGGTGATGAACCCGCTGCTGGAACAGCTAGAAACAGCGGGAATCAAAGCCGTGGCCTACGCCGATGACCTCGTCATACTGGTCTCCGGCTTCTGCACATCAACGTTAAGCTCCGTTACGGAACGAACCCTCCGCACAATTATCGCATGGGCTACTCCAAGAGGGCTAGGAGTGAATCCTTCCAAAACAGAGCTAGTGCTATTCACAAACAAGTATAAACCTCAGCCATTTAAGCGACCGAAGCTCTGAATTGGAGCGAAAACATAGAACAGAGGATTAGGAAGGCGAACATTGCCTATTACTCCTGCTGCAGAACTTTCGGAAAGAAATGGGGATTGAAGCCCAAACTTACACTATGGTTGTACACTGCTATCATCAGGCCAATCCTGGCATATGGAGCGCTGGTCTGGTGGACGGCTTCAAGTAAGAAGTCTGGGGAGGGTACAGCGCACGGCGTGTGTGGGGGTCACTGGAGCTCTGAGGACTTGTCCAACAGAAGCCCTAAATGTCATCCTGAATATCCTCCCTATAGACCTATATATAAAAATCGCATCGACCATCGCTGCCCTGCGACTAAGGGAATTGGGCAACTGGAGTCCCGGACACTATGGTCACGGGAGCCATGCGGTCTAGATCCGCATGGAAAAGGCGGGCGGGACTCCTTACCAAAGACTGCGATGCTATTGTATACACCGATGGCTCCAAAATGGATGTCGGTGTAGGAGCAGGCGTCTACTCGCAAAGACCAACTATGGAGATATCCCTGAAACTCCCAGACTATGCCAGTGTATTCCAAGCAGAAATATCAGGCGTAAGGGAGGCCTGTAAGAGACTAGCAGAAGTGCGAACCACTGGCGGGAGGCTAAGCATAGCCACCGACAGCCAAGCAGCTATTCTCTCCCTTCTGACCACAACCACGCATTCCAAGGTGGTGCAAGAGTGCCGCACGGACCTTAATAACCTCTGCCGTCAAGCGGAGGTGAAGCTACTCTGGGTCCCAGGACACCGAGGCATCCACGGCAACGAAAAAGCGGATGAGCTCGCCAGGCGAGGAGCCGCCATGTCACCGGACAACGCAATCCCCATGAACAAACCACTCAACACTCTAAAAGGTGAACTATACCGCGTTTTCTGCGATAAAGCCAACGTCAGATGGAGAGATCTTCCATCATGCCGCACTTCCAGGACGTCCTGGCCTACATATGACAAGGCCAAGACGAAATGGCTAATTAACAGGAGCCGATCGGACATAGCCAGGCTAGTCGGTGTGATCACCGGTCACTGGGCGATTGGTGAGCACGCTGAACGTCTGGGCCTGCCCTACAACGCTTCCTGCCGCAGCTGTGGAGACACCTCCCAGAAAGAGACGGTTTCCCACCTGCTATGCGAATGCCCGGCACTCATGCGGGCCAGATTTACGACCTGGGGCAAGATCACCTTCACTGAACTGGAGGAAATCGCCAAATTCCATCCCAGGCTACTGCTCAGGCTCCTCAACTTGACGGGCTGGGTTTAAAACCAACAACACTTCCTTCTTAGCGAACATCTACTCCCACTCCACCTTTTCAGGCCCCACGTTTTTCTTAGGTGGTTTCAAAACGAGGCTCCTCAGCCTTAATTGTTGCCCGACATCGAGATTGTTGTTGGGCGCCACCTCCTACCTACCTACCTACCTAATACCCTTCATAAACTAATGAAGGGCCCACCAATCCAATACTCGTCTGGCTCGTTGCGTTTTCGTTTGTGTTTTCGTTTACGTTTTCAAACGATTTACATTATAAGGCTGTTATTTACATAAATAAAAATTGACCACCAGTCTGCTTTCTAGATTGAACAACTATACACAATATAATTAAAGTTACTTAAGTTAATAAGTTAAGTTAGTTACTTAGTTAAGTAAAAGTATTAAGCGATTAGACAAAGTACAGATTAAGGTAAAACTTTAAATTCAATATATCAAGGATTTTTCTTTTAAAATTACTTATTAATTTACTCATTAACCACCCACCAATATCTCATGCAGACATGCCGGTGTTTCCGCGGCGCACTTCCAGTTCAATGTACCAGTTTGACTAAGCTGTACTATGTCCTCATTGCTTAGCTCCTCAAAGGGCATCTTCGTTGCTTTATTAAAGAGTTCCCAGACAACAACACCAAAGGCAAATATGTCGCTCTTTGTAGTAAATTCATTCTCCTTAATGCATTCGGGCGCTAGCCATCGTACCGGCAGCAAGGTACTTCGATGTTTGAAATATTCACGATTATATTTGTCCTTACTGAGCGCCGGACAGGACACTTTGACAATGAAATTGCTTGAGATAACGCAGTTGCGAGTAGCCAAGTCTCTGTGTGGAGAATAAGAAACGACGGAATAATAACTTAACGTAAAGTTCAATAATACCAGTATTCTTTTTTTACTATAGTTTTTATAGTGCTTGGCTGTTGCTAAAATATACATTATTTTAAGTAGATCTTACTTGTGCATAAATCCTGCTCGATAAATAGCATCCATGCCGCGCGCGATTTGATATGCCACGGCCAGTATTTGTCCCGTCTTGAGCGGTGGTGGTGAATTGGTGTTGCTATTGGAGTTCAAGGTGTTTACTCTACCAGCTGTTGCTAGGAGAAATTGTTTGAGGTCTCCCTGCAAAATAAATTATGATTTATTATATTGTATATTTCATTAGTCCGAAGGTGAAAAGTGATATTATTGTCCAACTATTGTTCCTTTTGTTTGTGTTACAGTTTGTACGTTACAGTTTGTGTTGAGAGAATTTACAGGTACGTTTTACACGTTTATAGAGTGAACTTATTACTTTCAGGTTTTGTAGATTTTTCATACTTTATACGAGTATTCGATATTAATAAATCTACATGGAATATAATGCAAAGCTGTTTATACCCAGAGTGTTCCGCATACGATGCGATAAAAAGCTAAGACTTCTAAGTTGAGTCGAGATAAGAAAAAATCATATGGGAGAGGATCAATTTCCCTGGCCTCTCCCTACGTTTAAGCAATAGTAGGAGTTTCCCAAAAAATAACAGAAAGCCAAATATCCACTCCGTAACTTTGGTTTTAAATTGAATCTGAAAAGTATGAAATAAATGTGGAAAAAATATTTTCGGTCGATTTTAAAAAAAATGACTTTAATACTAAAAATAATTTTTTTTTTATAAAATTTTCTTCAAGACACAATAAAATGCTGGAAAAAATGTTTTAAACCCGAGGGAACTATGTTTTGTAGTTTCTGAGAAAATGAAAATTACGAA
This sequence comes from Myopa testacea, assembly GCA_949629155.1. Classification (NCBI taxonomy): domain Eukaryota; kingdom Metazoa; phylum Arthropoda; class Insecta; order Diptera; family Conopidae; genus Myopa; species Myopa testacea. The sequence goes on along the minus strand of OX451346.1, from coordinate 19,540,887 downwards.
TGAACTTCTTTGATCAGTAATAATGTACTAACCAGGATTCCAGGTTTTCTTTGGTGAGGTGCAAGAAAAAAAGACTGCAAGAAAAGGGCAAATGAAATCGCAAAATTATTTTACCCAAATATTAATCAGACTTAACAATTATAGTATCGTATGTGCAAGTGTGTATTTTATTTATTATTATTGTTTCTGCTGACATAGTTACACAGTCTGCTTACCCAGTCTGCGTATTCCAGCACCATATAGTGGGGATCCTTCTCTTTACACAAGCCAAACAAACGTACCACTCCTTTGTGCGTTATGGCACGAAACATTTCGATTTGCCGTTTAAATTCTTGACTCGCATTTTCATCTTTCATTTTATTCAATGCTTTAATTAGAACCAGTTTATATTCGCCACTCCCCAAATGCATCTCATCATTTCCACCATCTTGCTCTTCTCTGATTTCCTCAATGTTAACCATAGATGTCCTTGAACGACGCTTCTCCGTACCAGAAGTGCAGGGTGCATCCTTGGTAGAGTCGGTATCGGCATCCGTTTCATCGTTTACTTTAATAAAGGAAATATTGATTTTACCTACGTACACATCGCCAAATTCACCGCGTCCGATTTGTAAGATTTCGGTGATGTCGGAGCGGAGCAATGCTAGATTATTGTAGGCATGCGATTTTTTGGAACCCTTTGAGTGTGCACTCGAGCCGGTTTCGTTTCCAGTACAATCAGGGTTATGAGTAACGTTAGCTTTTCTTAACTTTGTGCGCTCTATTCTGCTCGAATTACCAACTGGCAAGCATGGTTTAATCTCAGGTATTTTTCCACCCTCACAGGAGACGACAATGTCTCTTATATCTTCGTTGAGGCGTGCCTTACGTGCCTGACGGCGAAAGCGACACCAAATCATAAGACCTACTACAAGAATTATGTAGGCGAAGGCGACGGACATTGTAATGAAGACAGCGCGGGTAATAAGAAAGCCATCAGATGACTCCTCTGATATAAAATCGCTGGCTGCAAATGATGATATATAATTATAATGTAAAAATTCTTTTAAATTTTGGTTTTTATTTTAAAGAAAACAATAGAGGAGAGTCTCCTTAGAGGAGTCTCCTTACCTTCTTCTTTCAAAAATAACAATATTGGAAGACTAATTCTTACCAATTATGAACTTTCTAGCAATTCTTTGCCAAGAGCCTCCACCCTTAGATGTAGAAAGGCTGGACAATCTGCAATCTGTATTACCCAAATATTTTTATTATACAAAAATTTTAAAAAAAGTTTTACAAAAAAGACTAACTTAAAATATTTCGCGATGATTTTCTTCACATCCCGAGTTTTATCTGGAAAATACCCTTCCTGATGTAAGCTTTGATAGCTTCTAATTTATAGTAGATTGTTATTCAATACGAGTTCCATTGAGAAAACAAAAAAACTTGGGACAAAGAGTTTAAAGTTGCAAGGGGTGTTCCTATTGTCAAGAGTCAGTCATCTAATTCCGATAATGACCTAAGGACTAAAATGATAGCGATCCCTTCTAAAATAATTCTAGATATTGTATATTAGAAGATATGTACATATATTATGAGAAATATTGAAATATGTAAAAAGATCTTCCCTTAGACTCGTACATGACTACATGACTAATCGCAAGCAATTCATATCTCTCAATGGTGTAGTGAGGGTGAAATTGTCATATGGAACCTTTCCATATGACTTCCAGTGCGTGAAGTTAAATTCGTATTTGAGCAAGTTAAATTCGTTTTTGAGCGAGTTAAATTCGAATTTAACTTAGCCAAGACACAAACCCAAGACACATTCAAATATTTGTTTTGAAGTGCGTGAAGTTAAATTCGTAGCGAACTTAGCACGGACATGAACCACAAAAAACTCACCACGCAATTTTTTCAAATCCACCACAGTTCGCTACGTAGCGAACTTTTTATTTTCTTAAAATGTGTGCAATAATCCCTGAAAATATATTTTTATTAAATTATTATTCAAGAAAATAGTAATTAAAAATATTTTCAATGAACTCTGATTAATTTTTTTTGAATTTTTGAAAATTCAATATTTTAGTAGTGAGTAAGTGGTCAGGATGAAGTGGCAAATGGCTACCTTGGAGGACGAGTGCATCGATCGGAACTGAACTACTGTATAGGAAATGGAATCATGTTTCAAGAAATTGAGTTGTCATGCTCCTGTGGATTCTCCGAATATTTTTTTTGAATTTTTGAAAATTCAATATTTTAGTAGTGAGTAAGTGGTGAGGATGAAGTGGCAAATGGCTACCTTGGAGGAGGAGTGCATCGATCGGAACTGAACTATTGTATAGGAAATGGAATCATGTTTCAAGAAATTGAGTTGTCATGCTCCTGTGGATTCTCCGAATATTTTTTGTAATTTTTGAAAATTCAATATTTTAGTAGTGAGTAAGTGGTCAGGATGAAGTGGCAAATGGCTACCTTGGAGGACGAGTGCATCGATCGGAACTGAACTATTGGATAGAATATGGAATCATGTTTCAAGAAATGTAGCTGTCATGCTCCTGTGGATTCTCCGAATATTTTTTTTGAATTTTTGAAAATTCAATATTTTAGTAGTGAGTAAGTGGTGAGGATGAAGTGGCAAATGGCTACCTTGGAGGAGGAGTGCATCGATCGGAACTGAACTATTGTATAGGAAATGGAATCATGTTTCAAGAAATTGAGTTGTCATGCTCCTGTGGATTCTCCGAATATTTTTTCTGAATTTTTGAAAATTCAATATTTTAGTAGTGAGTAAGTGGTCAGGATGAAGTGGCAAATGGCTACCTTGGAGGAGGAGTGCATCGATCGGACCTAAACTATTGGATAGGAAATGGAATCACGTTTCAAGAAATGTAAATGCCATGCTCCTGTGGATTCTCCGAATATATTTTCTGAATTTTTGAAAATTCAATATTTTAGTAGTGAGTAAGTGGTCAGGATGAAGTGGCAAATGGCTACCTTGGAGGAGGAGTGCATCGATCGGACCTAAACTATTGGATAGGAAATGGAATCACGTTTCAAGAAATGTAAGTGCCATGCTCCTGTGGATTCTCCGAATATATTTTCTGAATTTTTGAAAATTCAATATTTTAGTAGTGAGTAAGTGGTGAGGATGAAGTGGCAAATGGCTACCTTGGAGGAGGAGTGCATCGATCGGAACTGAACTATTGTATAGGAAATGGAATCATGTTTCAAGAAATTGAGTTGTCATGCTCCTGTGGATTCTCCGAATATTTTTTCTGAATTTTTGAAAATTCAATATTTTAGTAGTGAGTAAGTGGTGAGGATGAAGTGGCAAATGGCTACCTTGGAGGAGGAGTGCATCGATCGGAACTGAACTATTGTATAGGAAATGGAATCATGTTTCAAGAAATTGAGTTGTCATGCTCCTGTGGATTCTCGGAATATTTTTTCTGAATTTTTGAAAATTCAATATTTTAGTAGTGAGTAAGTGGTGAGGATGAAGTGGCAAATGGCTACCTTGGAGGACGAGTGCATCGATCGGACCTGAACTATTGGATAGGAAATGGAATCATGTTTTAAGGAATGTAACTGCCATGCTCCTGTAGATTCTCCGAATATTTTTTTTGAATTTTTGAATATTCAATAATTTAGTAGTGAGTAAGTGGTCAGGATGAAGTGGAAAATGGCTACCTTGGAGGAGCAGTGCATCGGATCTGAGCTATTGGATAGGAAATCGAATCAGGTTTTAAAGAATGTAACTGCCATTCTCCTGTGGATTCTCCGAATATTTTTTTAATTAAATAAAAGTAAATTTTCAGTGATTATTGCAGAGATTTAAAAAAATAAAAAGTTCGATACGTAGCGAACTGTGGTGGATTTGAAAAAAAGGTGCATTTCATCCTGACCACTTACTCACTACTAAAATAGAGAACTTCAAAAATTCAAAAAAAATATTCGGAGAATCCACAGGAGCATGACAGCTACATTTCTTGAAACATGATTCCATATTCTATCCAATAGTTCAGTTCCGATCGATGCACTCGTCCTCCAAGGTAGCCATTTGCCACTTCATCCTGACCACTTACTCACTACTAAAATATTGAATTTTCAAAAATTACAAAAAAATATTCGGAGAATCCACAGGAGCATGACAACTCAATTTCTTGAAACATGATTCCATTTCCTATCCAATAGTTCAGGTCCGATCGATGCACTCCTCCTCCAAGGTAGCCGTTTGGCACTTCATCCAGACGACTTACTCACTACCAAAATATTGAATTTTCAAAAATTCAAAAAAAATATTCGGAGAATCCACAGGAGCATGGCAGTTACATTCCTTAAAACATGATTCCATTTCCTATACAATAGTTCAGGTCCGATCGATGCACTCTTCCTCCAAGGTAGCCACTGGCCACTTCATCCTGACCACTTACTCACTACCAAAATATTGAATTTTCAAAAATTCAAAAAAAATATTCGGAGAATCCACAGGAGCATGGCATTTACATTCCTTAAAACATGATTCCATTTCCTATCCAGCAGTTCAGGTCCGATCGATGCACCCCTCCTCCGAGGTAGCCATTTGCCACTTCATCCTGACCACTTACTGACTACCAAAATATTGAATTTTCAAAAATTCAAAAAAATATTCGGAGAATCCACAGGAGCATGGCATTTACATTCCTTAAAACATGATTCCATTTCCTATCCAATAGTTCAGGTCCGATCGATGCACTCCTCCTCCAAGGTAGCCATTTGGCACTTCATCCTGACCACTTACTCACTACCAAAATATTGAATTTTCAAAAATTCAAAAAAAACATTCGGAGAATCCACAGGAGCATGGCATTTACATTCCTTAAAACATGATTCCATTTCCTATCCAATAGTTCAGGTCCGATCGATGCACTCCTCCTCCAAGGTAGCCACTGGCCACTTCATCCTGACCACTTACTCACTACCAAAATATTGAATTTTCAAAAATTCAAAAAAAACATTCGGAGAATCCACAGGAGCATGGCATTTACATTCCTTAAAACATGATTCCATTTCCTATCCAGCAGTTTAGGTGCGATCGATGCACTCCTCCTCCAAGGTAGCCGTTTGGCACTTCATCCAGACGACTTACTCACTACCAAAATATTGAATTTTCAAAAATTCAAAAAAAATATTCGGAGAATCCACAGGAGCATGGCAGTTACATTCCTTAAAACATGATTCCATTTCCTATACAATAGTTCAGGTCCGATCGATGCACTCTTCCTCCAAGGTAGCCACTGGCCACTTCATCCTGACCACTTACTCACTACCAAAATATTGAATTTTCAAAAATTCAAAAAAAATATTCGGAGAATCCACAGGAGCATGGCATTTACATTCCTTAAAACATGATTCCATTTCCTATCCAGCAGTTCAGGTCCGATCGATGCACCCCTCCTCCGAGGTAGCCATTTGCCACTTCATCCTGACCACTTACTGACTACCAAAATATTGAATTTTCAAAAATTCAAAAAAATATTCGGAGAATCCACAGGAGCATGGCATTTACATTCCTTAAAACATGATTCCATTTCCTATCCAATAGTTCAGGTCCGATCGATGCACTCCTCCTCCAAGGTAGCCATTTGGCACTTCATCCTGACCACTTACTCACTACCAAAATATTGAATTTTCAAAAATTCAAAAAAAACATTCGGAGAATCCACAGGAGCATGGCATTTACATTCCTTAAAACATGATTCCATTTCCTATCCAATAGTTCAGGTCCGATCGATGCACTCCTCCTCCAAGGTAGCCACTGGCCACTTCATCCTGACCACTTACTCACTACCAAAATATTGAATTTTCAAAAATTCAAAAAAAACATTCGGAGAATCCACAGGAGCATGGCATTTACATTCCTTAAAACATGATTCCATTTCCTATCCAGCAGTTTAGGTGCGATCGATGCACTCCTCCTCCAAGGTAGCCGTTTGGCACTTCATCCAGACGACTTACTCACTACCAAAATATTGAATTTTCAAAAATTTAAAAAAAATATTCGGAGAATCCACAGGAGCATGGCAGTTACATTCCTTAAAACACGATTCCATTTCCTATCCAATAGTTCAGGTCCGATCGATGCACTCCTCCTCCAAGGTAGCCATTTGGCACTTCATCATGACGACTTACTCACTACCAAAATATTGAATTTTCAAAAATTCAAAAAAAATATTCGGAGAATCCACAGGAGCATGGCATTTACATTCCTTAAAACATGATTCCATTTCCTGTCCAGCAGTTTAGGTCCGATCGATGCACTCCTCCTCCAAGGTAGCCGTTTGGCACTTCATCCAGACGACTTACTCACTACCAAAATATTGAATTTTCAAAAATTCAAAAAAAATATTCGGAGAATCCACAGGAGCATGGCAGTTACATTCCTTAAAACACGATTCCATTTCCTATCCAATAGTTCAGGTCCGATCGATGCACTCCTCCTCCAAGGTAGCCATTTGCCACTTCATCCTGACCACTTACTCACTACCAAAATATTGAATTTTCAAAAATTCAAAAAAAATATTCGGAGAATCCACAGGAGCATGGCATTTACATTCCTTAAAACATGATTCCATTTCCTATCCAGCAGTTTAGGTCCGATCGATGCACTCCTCCTCCAAGGTAGCCGTTTGGCACTTCATCCAGACGACTTACTCACTACCAAAATATTGAATTTTCAAAAATTCAAAAAAAATATTCGGAGAATCCACAGGAGCATGGCATTTACATTCCTTAAAACATGATTCCATTTCCTATCCAGCAGTTTAGGTCGCATCGATGCACTCCTCCTCCAAGGTAGCCGTTTGGCACTTCATCCAGACGACTTACTCACTACCAAAATATTGAATTTTCAAAAATTCAAAAAAAATATTCGGAGAATCCACAGGAGCATGGCATTTACATTCCTTAAAACATGATTCCATTTCCTATCCAGCAGTTCAGGTCCGATCGATGCACTCCTCCTCCAAGGTAGCCATTTGCCACTTCATCCTGACCACTTACTCACTACCAAAATATTGAATTTTTAAAAATTCAAAAAAATATTCGGAGAATCCACAGGAGCATGGCATTTACATTCCTTAAAACATGATTCCATTTCCTATCCAATAGTTCAGGTCCGATCGATGCACTCCTCCTCCAAGGTAGCCATTTGCCACTTCATCCTGACCACTTACTCACTACCAAAATATTGAATTTTCAAAAATTCAAAAAAATATTCGGAGAATCCACAGGAGCATGGCATTTACATTCCTTAAAACATGATTCCATTTCCTATCCAGCAGTTCAGGTCCGATCGATGCACTCCTCCTCCAAGGTAGCCATTTGCCACTTCATCCTGACCACTTACTCACTACCAAAATATTGAATTTTCAAAAATTCAAAAAAAATATTCGGAGAATCCACAGGAGCATGGCATTTACATTCCTTAAAACATGATTCCATTTCCTATCCAGCAGTTCAGGTCCGATCAATGCACTCCTCCTCCAAGGTAGCCATTTGCCACTTTATCCTGACCACTTACTCACTACTAAAATAGTGAATTTTCAAAAACTCAAAAAAAATAATCAGAGTTCATTGAAAATATTTTTAATTACAATTTCCTTGAATAATAATTTAATAAAAATATATTTTCTGTGATTATTGGAGACTTTTTAAGAAAATAAAAAGTTCGCTACGTAGCGAACTGTGGTGGATTTGAAAAAATTGCGTGGTGAGTTTTTGTGGTTCATGTCCGTGCTAAGTTCGCTACGAATTTAACTTCACGCACTTTTTATTTTGTATATTTCACACACTTCACGACTAGATTGGTTAGGAGAAGGGGTCACTGGAAAGGATGATCTCCGCGTGCATTCATGAAACACATGGTCATCGGAAGATACTCCACATAGGAGGAAAATATCAAAAAATTAGGAACCCCTCTGTAGCCGATTTTTTAAAAATCGACTTTGAATATGCGACATTTTTGTATGGCCAGACTGGGTGGATGCAGTGGTCACTGGTCAGGAAGACCTCCGCGTGCAATCATGAAACAGATGGCCATCGGAAGATACTCCACATAAGAGGAAAATATCAAAAAATTGGGAACCCCTCTGTAGCCGTTTTTTTTAAAATCGACTCTGAATATGCGACATTTTTGTATGGCCAGACTGGGTGGATGCAGTGGTCACTGGTCAGGAAGACCTCCGCGTGCAATCATGAAACACATGGCCATCGGAAGATACTCCACATAAGAGGAAAATATCAAAAAATTAGGAACCCCTCTGTAGCCGTTTTTTTTAAAATCGACTCTGAATATGCGACATTTTTGTATGGCCAGACTGGGTGGATGCAGTGGTCACTGTTCAGGAAGACCTCCGCGTGCAATCATGAAACACATGGCCATCGGAAGATACTCCACATAAGAGGAAAATATCAAAAAATTAGGAACCCCTCTGTAGCCGTTTTTTTTTAAATCGACTTTGAATATGCGACATTTTTGTATGGCCAGACTGGGTGGATGCAGTGGTCACTGGTCAGGAAGACCTCCGCGTGCAATCATGAAACAGATGGCCATCGGAAGATACTCCACATAAGAGGAAAATATCAAAAAATTGGGAACCCCTCTGTAGCCGTTTTTTTTAAAATCGACTCTGAATATGCGACATTTTTGTATGGCCAGACTGGGTGGATGCAGTGGTCACTGGTCAGGAAGACCTCCGCGTGCAATCATGAAACACATGGCCATCGGAAGATACTCCACATAAGAGGAAAATATCAAAAAATTAGGAACCCCTCTGTAGCCGTTTTTTTTTAAATCGACTTTGAATATGCGACATTTTTGTATGGCCAGACTGGGTGGATGCAGTGGTCACTGTTCAGGAAGACCTCCGCGTGCAATCATGAAACACATGGCCATCGGAAGATACTCCACATAAGAGGAAAATATCAAAAAATTAGGAACCCCTCTGTAGCCGTTTTTTTTTAAATCGACTTTGAATATGCGACATTTTTGTATGGCCAGACTGGGTGGATGCAGTGGTCACTGGTCAGGAAGACCTCCGCGTGCAATCATGAAACAGATGGCCATCGGAAGATACTCCACATAAGAGGAAAATATCAAAAAATTGGGAACCCCTCTGTAGCCGTTTTTTTTAAAATCGACTCTGAATATGCGACATTTTTGTATGGCCAGACTGGGTGGATGCAGTGGTCACTGTTCAGGAAGACCTCCGCGTGCAATCATGAAACACATGGCCATCGGAAGATACTCCACATAAGAGGAAAATATCAAAAAATTAGGAACCCCTCTGTAGCCGTTTTTTTTTAAATCGACTTTGAATATGCGACATTTTTGTCTGGCCAGACTGGGTGGATGCAGTGGTCACTGTTCAGGAAGACCTCCGCGTGCAATCATGAAACACATGGCCATCGGAAGATACTCCACATAAGAGGAAAATATCAAAAAATTAGGAATCCCTCTGTAGCCGTTTTTTTTTAAATCGACTTTGAATATGCGACATTTTTGTATGGCCAGACTGGGTGGATGCAGTGGTCACTGGTCAGGAAGACCTCCGCGTGCAATCATGAAACACATGGCCATGGGAAGATACTCCACATAGGAGGAAAATATCAAAAAATTAGGAACCCCTCTGTAGCCGTTTTTTTTTTAAATCGACTCTGAATATGCGACATTTTTGTATGGCCAGACTGGGTGGATGCAGTGGTCACTGGTCAGGAAGACCTCCGCGTGCAATCATGAAACACATGGCCATCGGAAGATACTCCACATAAGAGGAAAATATTAAAAAATTAGGAACCCCTCTGTAGCCGTTTTTTTTAAATCGACTTTGAATATGCAACATTTTTGTATCCAGACTGGGTGGATGCAGTGGTCACTGGTCAGGAAGACCTCCGCTTGCATTCATGAAACACATGGCCATCGGAAGATACTCCATATAGGAGGAAAATATCAAAAAATTAGGAACCCCTCTGTAGCCGTTTTTTTTTAAATCGACTCTGAATATGCGACATTTTTGTATGGCCAGACTGGGTGGATGCAGTGGTCACTAGTCAGGAAGACCTCCGCGTGCAATCATGAAACACATGGCTATCGGAAGATACTCCACATAGGAGGAAAATATCAAAAAATTAGGAACCCCTCTGTAGCCGTTTTTTTTAAATCGACTCTGAATATGCGACATTTTTGTATGGCCAGACTGGGTTGATGCAGTGGTCACTGGTCAGGAAGATCTCCGCTTGCGTTCATGAAACACATGTTCGTCGGAAGGTATTCAACAGGGAAAGAAATATGTTAAAATTAAGAACTTCTTTAAAATAATTACAGAGTACATCTAAAGTAAATGTTGCGTGTCCACCTTTTTGTGGAAAATGTATTTATTTTAATATATTGTTTTATTGCTGTACATACATTGTCACTATGTACATACAATATGTGGTTACAGATACATATATGTAGTTTTAATATAAGCGTAACTTTTACATTTTTAGATATAATTATTTCAAAAAATAATTTTTAAACCTAATATCTACAAAGAAAACATTTAAATTCTTGTTCTATGTTGTGAACATTTCTTTTATAATATTTGATTAAGCAAGAGTTATCTATTAATCTTTTGCAATCTGTACACTCTCCAAATTCTTTAAAACATTGTTTTTCGCAGTGAAGGCAATTGTTTGTTTTTGTTGCCATGGCGTTTATCAATTTGATTTTAACCGTGTTTCTATATGTACCTGGGTCCACCAGATTGACCATTGGTTGAACTTTTATATATGCTTCCACATATTGGCATATATAAATGCCGCAATTGTACGAGTCCGTTTGCAGGTCATGCTCTACAATCTTCAAATTCCAATTTCGAGAGCTTAAGTTAATCTTTTCGGCAATTATTTTAAATTTTCCAAAGCGTGCATTGCATTTTTCTTCGGTTTCACCATACGGATCAATATAAGTAAATTCTTTTTTATCGATATCAATTAAAGCAACGGTGAAATGATTATTATTTAAAATCGGCATAATAATTTTTTTTTCACCGATTTGCAAAAATGAGGTAATGTTGGCATCTTCACCAACAGTTTGATTGAACATCAAATCACCCTGAATGCATAACGAAACGAAAGTGTCGCTTATGTCTAGGTTATAAAGCATTAAATTTATATATATTTCAATTACATTATTATATAATTGATTATTTTTGTCAAGGCATACCAATTCTGCCAAGTCTATTGTTGCATCTCTTAAGATTGAGTCGTTATAAATTTTTTTAAATATAAAGCTATAATCCTGAAGAAAAAATCTAATATTTCGCACATTTTTGGGTAGTTTTTTCAGTGTGTAATAGTTTAGTTTTTGTTTAGTTTTGTCAGTTTCTTTAAAAAATTTTTCGGCAACTACTTGCTTCCTGTTTATTTGGGTTTTCGCCTTCAAAGGCGCTCGCTCCCAAACATCATTTAAAAGCTGTAGAGTTTTATCAGTTTCATGCTCCGAACTTAAATTGAACTCGTCGCATTCTGTCGTTAAATTATCGAAATAAATGCCTTCGATTTCGTTTGTTTTAGCCTGAATATATCCTGCCGATATTCTAACATTTTCTGAAGCTCTAACATTTCGTTTTCCCTCAAGTAATATATTTTTTTGCTTTGCAAAATAACTTTCAACGGGCCCATTTGATATACGAGTTTTATTCGTCGTCTCAACGTGAAACCCTATTATATTGCTCCACATGGGAGCAAAAGAGCAGTATTTACATAGCAGACGCTTAGCTAAAACAGGATTGTAGTAGTCATTTTTAATGCCGGTATGAAGTATTTGCTTTTGCTCTTAAATATATAATTGATGATTTTTTATAAAACGGACTATCTTTGTAAATACTTTCTTTTAAGTCAACATTTGTGTAAACAGTATCTTCTTTATTATTAGCGTTGGCTAACGGAATGTCTTTGCCTATATGTTTATTTTCAAAATTCTTTAAAATATTGAATGATTTTTCGAAATCCTCATTTTTATGAGAATATAATAGAATATCTGACATGGCTCTAAACCATTTTAAAAAGTCGTCAAGAAAACATATATTAATTGCCATTCCTATATAGCTTTTTAAGCGTTGTCTCAATGATTCCGGAGCAAGAAGTTCGACGTCTTTAAATAAAATTTTAATAAAGTGGCTACAACAAATCTGTACAGCAACAAATTTTAAATGCTGCTTTTTTAATAAGATGATATAACATTTTACTGTTGACGTCGATGTTCATCTTGCCGTTGATGTGTTGACCATATTGACGCTGGTGTCGGCGTTGACGTTGTTGCGAATGTACATGTTGACGATGGTGTCGACGCTGACGTCGATGTTGAGGTTGACGCTGCTGTATGTACGTTTCGACGATGGTGTCGATCTTGACGTTGCTGTTGACGAACATGTTGAAGTCGGCGTTGCTGCTACTCTTGATGTTGACCCCCTTGTATCAATATCTTCTTCTCTAGTGTTATGTAGGAATGCTGCTGCTCTGTAGCTTACTTAGTTTTAGTTGTTGTAGTAATAACATTAGTTGTAACATGGAACCAAATTCGTGATGCTGGTCTAATTAAAGATGCTAGATCTTCTTATAATGATGAGGTAAATTGTGATCAACTCAATTCTAGATTTCTGAACATTAATGTACCATTACTCGGGGTTAATCACTACATCGCTTTTTCACTTGGACCGTCTACTTTAGTTCCTGAGTTTTGTTTCCGATGCGTAGATAGAGGTGAAGTACTTACAACCATAAAAGATGTTAAATCTAATGCAGTTGGACTGGATGGCATATATCCGTCCTTCATTAGACTGCTAACCATGGAAATACTACCCTTTATAACGTATATTCTTAATAGCATCTTTACTGCGTCAACATTTCCGGATGTTTGGAAAATTGCTAAGGTTATTCCCATCCCGAAATCTGACAATGATTTCCGTCCTATCTCTATTCTTCCCTTTCTATCCAAGGTATTTGAAAAAATAGCATTTAATCAAGTATCTAAATTTTGTGCGGCACATAGCTTGATCACAGATAGACAGTCAGGTTTCAGACCTGGACATAGTTGCATCACTGCCCTAACTGAAGTTATTGAGGAGGTACGACTGAATATTGAGCAGGATAAAGTCACCTTTCTTGTTCTTCTGGATCATTCCAAAGCATTCGACTCAGTTGACCATGACACCTTACTCACAAAGCTTTCATGTATGTTTGGATTTTCTTCGTCAGCGGTTAACTTAATTAAGTCATATTTGGTCAACAGAACACAGGTAGTTTGTCATAATGGATCAGTCTCCCAGCCACTTTGCTTAAGGCGAGGTGTACCTCAGGGCTCCGTACTGGGACCCCTATTATTTTCTCTGTACATAAATGACCTGCCCGGTGTTTTATCCCACAGTAAAATCCATATGTACGCTGATGATGTGCAAGTCTATTCTACTTGCAAGTACAACGACATTTCCTCATGTATTAGTGATTTAAACAGCGATCTTGCAAGAATTTACCAGTGGGCGCTTAGAAATGGCCTATGTCTTAACCCGTTAAAGTCGAAGTGCTTGGTTATCAGCAGAAGAAAAATATGTACAACTAGTCTGCCCAGCCTTAACTTGAATACAAGCTCAATTGCATATGTCGATAAGGTGAAAAACTTAGGGGTCGTCCTTAATAGTTCCTTATCTTGGAATGATCATATTAATCATGTATTAGGGACTACGTATGACAAGCTTCGATCTCTCTGGGGATCCCAATCTTTCACTCCTCTCAAAATCAGACTTCTGTTAGCTAAGACGTATCTTATGCCGTCCCTTTTGTATGGGTGCGAGCTCTACTGCAACTGCGATTGTGTAAGTAAGGGCAAATTAACCTCGGCATACAATAACATTGTACGCTACATTTTTGGATTGAAGCGATTCGATCACATATCAAGGTACCGAAGTTTGGTTTATGGAATGTCTTTTGATCACTTACTAACTTATCGAGTTTTAATTTGCTTACATAAGATAATCACCCTCAGGGAGCCTTTGTATCTAGCTCAACGGTTAACGTTTTCCCAATCTAACCGCAATAATGCGGTAGTTCCATTTAGGCACAGGTATTTGGTCTCTGAACGTCAGTTTTTTGTATATGCAATCAGGCAGTGGAACTCTTTACCAGCCGTACTACAGAGAACTATCGGTATATTGCAATTTAAGAAGAGATTACTTCAATATTTTGCAGACATTACTTAGTAGCCACACAAGTAGTCAGCGATGATCCCCTTCTCCCTATAAATCACTCTATCCTGGATCTCTTTTCTATCCTTTTGTCTAACTTCTATTCTCTCCATGATTCTTACTGCTAGGTTCTTTTCTGACTTCCTGTTTCCTACTTTCTCGATTAGTACTATGAAATCAATTTCAAATTAACTTAATTTATTTTAGGTACAATAATAAAATTTTTGCACACTGTATTATACAACTCATAAGACTTCATAGTCTTAAGGTATAATGTAATAAATAAATAAATAAATAAATAAATAAATAAATAAATAAATAATGTTGGTGGTAGGATCGGTGTCGTTGTTGATGGTTTTTGATGTTGGTAGAATCGGCTGATCCCAATTGTGGATCAATTGTTGTTGGCTTGCGCTCTTGATGGTTCAGATTTTGTAAAATTAGCATTTGTACATAAGCTGACTGCTGATGCTATAACTCAAAAATTTTACTTTTGTAACTGTTGTTGCTGTAATAGGTATTACAGATGAATAGGTCGCAGTAGATTGAACTGGCTAACCTTTTACTGCTATTCGTTTCGTTTGCGTGGTTTATCACCATCGCTGCCACCTGATGATGCGATAAATTGTTGGCTTTTAGCGATCATTTTTGACTATGATCTCGCTGCTGAGCGGAAACTGAGTTGTATCCGCCGATGAATTTGCTTATAGCGATCATGATTGTTAACTTTCTTCACGGGATTACCATCTAGTTATTTTATCGTGGTTGCTGCTGTATGACCTCTTTGAAGGTAACTTCGTGTTGTGTCGAATGCTGTTGCAACGCTACGCTGATCAGCTGTTTGTTACAGCTACCCTTCCCTCCTCGAGTTGTTTGGGCGCTTTTTCGTCGCCCTGTTGTGGTGTGATTGTAGCATGACTGCGTTTCTTATGTTGTAGTGGGTGTACATCGACGTTCGGGCCGGTTTCTCTGCATGCTGGATACGTTATTACATTTAACTATCAATTTTTATATTTTTTGTTCTTCCAATATTTTATGTTATTTATTATTTGTTTGTTATTATGATTTTATATTATTATTTGTAACGTACTATATTGTATTTATTTTCATCTATTTCTAAAATTTTCTCTCTATTCTAATTTTACATAAAATTCCACTGCGTGATTTCTAAACCGTTTAATAATTTTAATTCTTCAATAATATGTACCTTAATTTTGTGGAATAGAATTTTGTTGCATATTAACTATCAATATTATTTTCAACCATTTTGAATAAAAGTCGTACAAGTATTTTACTTATCTTATCTTATATTTTTATTTGTTCTTTAAGATTTTATATATAAATATTTAGGTATTGTTATTATAAGTATGTATTTTCCTTATTTGAATCTTAACAAAAAAAAATGTGTGTTTTCCCTTAAGCCTTTATTTCATTAATTTTTTAATGGAACGTACATAGTCTATTTTAAATTACAGTTTAATTATATTTAAAATTACTTTTATATGTGTACGTGTGTACTTTATTATTTGTGATTGTACTTTTAAATATTATATATACGTATGTATATAAATATGTTGTTATTATTAGTGGTATATTTTTTTTCCTTTTTTTTTTTTTTTTTGATTATTTTAAAGTTATTCACCTTTGGTGTTTTATTCTTTTTCTTTCTCTATTTTTTTTTTTTTCACTAGTTGTTTCAAAGCTGACACTGCATTTTGCTCGTGTTCAGTTGTTTAACCTTGTTTCTGCATTTTTGCAGTGCTTGCATTAATCGCTACCTTTTGTTATTACTCTTATTTTGACATATGTTTATCAATGCCCTACATTTAATTAGTAATTGAACAGGAATTATCAATAATGGAAACCAAGAGGTTTTTTTTTTTTTTTTTCTCAAAAACAACATTTTCTTATTTGAAATTAGTATCAATACTAGTTCTAATCTATGTCTTCATCTTAATTTCTACATGGGTGCGAATTTGTTTGTATAAAGGGTGTGCGTGTGTGTTTTATGCATGAACTAAGTCTTCAGGCATATCTTTACATGTGCATTTATTAATATAATAATTGCAAATATAGTGGTAGTAAACTGTGAAAAAACGTAACAGTTATTTAACAATCACCGGTTATTAATTTGAAGTTTGTGTTCTTCGGTTTCTGCGTTAAATGATTTAAAGCGGAATCATCTAGAAGAGACCTAACGACCTGACCGTGTATATCAGCATACTTATTTTATGTAGAGTATAATTTGTTAATATCTGCTGTTTTGCATCCTGCGGATGTCTTCGCGAGTATTCTACCTAATAAAAAAAAAACCCCCGTCCCTTGTTTTTTTCTTTTTTTTTCTTTTCCCTTTTTTTTTTGTTCTATTCTGTTTTTTTTTTTCGATTTGTATGAGTAGAAATATTGTATAAATTCGCCAAGTTCGCTTTGACTTTAATCCTGTTTTAAATGATTTTTCTACGGCCCCTTCCACCATACTCAAAAGTGCCTTATCTCCGTCTCCGTTATAATCATTTCGAACTATCTCCCTTGCCTGTGTTCGAAGGGCGTTTAGGCGTCTCGCAAACTGTCGTATATCTTCATTCAGTAACTGTCTACAATTTTGGATGCCTATTATCACTGAGTCTAAGGTTACCTTAGGCAAATATGCCCTTTTTATTGTGAGGTAGAATTCCTCGAGACTATTGAATCGTTGTGACCTCACTAAATCATACGCATCCCCGTGTAATCTCTGCTTAATGCAGTCTATGTAGTCCTGACTGTTGTCTGCACCTACCTCCCTTGTGGCTAATTCGCACCCCTGTATGAATTTGTACACTTCACCGCGTAAGTCTGGTGACTGCGTTCCCGAAAAGAGCGGTACCAGCCTATTCGTAATCTTGGCTATCTCACCTATACCCATTTTATGTATAATATTTGTCGTCCTAATCTGTTGAAATGACCTTCCGTTGTAATCTTTCTGACTAACTGCAGACGGAGCAGCTTCCTTATGATAAAGCGTCCGATCGTGGTCTAGCGATATCTCTTGACTTAAAAATCTATTCTGTTCTTTTAACTCTTGTATGCGTCTATTTGCTTCCTCTAAAGAGCTACAGTCTTCTCTTGATTTCTGTGTAAATCCCTGGTCTAAGGTTCTATTCAACGTTTCCTCGGTTATTCCTTTTTTTGTTAATAATTCCCTTAGTTTTTCGTTCTCTCGCTCTACGTTCGCGAGTAAGTCTTCTTGAAACTCTTTATTTACTAAATAATTGTCGTATCTATTTCTTAACGCGTTAAACTCTAATTCCCATGTCTTTTAATCTTCTGTTTTATTTTCTATTATCTGGTTTAGGAATTTAAGTAATTCCTCTACTATTGCGTCCGCTTTTTCTACACTCGTATGGTCTTTTAGGTCCCCTACGGTATCTTTTAAAGTCGCTCAAATCCTGGATATAAATTCGCTTAACTGGCGTTTCAGGTCTTTATGGGCTCTCTCTAATTCTATGTAATCTTGTTCCTGCAATGACTCGGCCATTAATTAAAGACAGTCATATCATTTAATAGTTTTTACTCTATTTATGCGTCCGGCTTTTCTATTTCAAGTATTTGCCACTTGCCCGAATGTTTTCCCAATTCTTAAATGCCTAAAGTTAATTGTTGCATTTAAAAATAGTGTATTTGAAAAAGGCTACTTAGCGACATTGATTATTGTTTAATCGTTCCATTAAACGCGTAATTCTTTATACTACTCGTAGTACTTTAGAATTAGAAACAATTAAAATTTTTATTGTGAAGTTTCAACTTCATTAAGCGGCTTAAAATTCTTGCTCGCTTCGTTTACCGAGCGTGCAGTAAACATTCGCTGTACCTCTGTTTATTTGTCTGTACGCTGACGTCCGCTGCTGCTTTGTTTCAAGCAGAGACAAAGCTTCAAAATTTTCGAGACTTTGCTGTTCAGCTCTGTTTCAAGCAGAGACGAAGCGTCAAAATTTTCTTGACTTCGCTGTTCAGCTTTATTTCAAGCAGAGCAGAAGCGTCAAAGTTTTCGTTTCTGCGCTGAGGTAATTTAAGGCCTCACAGAAAGGAATCAACGACCTGCCTCTATTCTCAAACGGCCAACAAAACTGCAACGTTTGCAATCTTGAATTCGGACGATTAACCTAGTGAACTCACTTGAGTTATTTCTTCGTTAATTGCTTGTTATTTAAATAACCAATCTAATTTTGCTTTGATTCTCCAACCATTATGAAGTCTCTAAGCGCATTACTTTAAACGTTTACTTCTAATAATGGGTTTTTAAAATAACCAAAAACTTCTTTTTAATGTTCATACATTTGCGAATGTATGACGTATTCTTAAAAAAAAATTGTGCGAGCTGAACTCGAATAAAATGATAAAATTATCAATTAATCAACTTAAAATGTGCGACTTTGAAATCAACTACATTGAATGTTAAAATTTATTTAACAATGTAATTTGAAAACAAACGTCTAAGACACACCCGAGAAATTATCCAACGAAAACTTAAAACTAACCCGTACACTGTACGCGCTTTGTGTTAGTATTGGATTGGATTTCTGTTTTTCAACAATTTGCGTTCATCATTTGAATTTTTCCACGTTAAATAAATCCTTAAATTTATTTAAGTTAGTAAAATTACTCTGACTTTCGCCAATTGTCTCACAGTAACCAATATCGTTAATTAAAAAAAAATCGTAAAAATTCGTAGTTGTTAATGTTGGCGACGTTTAAGTCGTTGCTGTTGATTACTGGCATTAACGAAAGATAACTAGCACATAAACCAGTACCTTTCACCAGGATATCTGCTGATTTGTTGGCATTCGGCACTTGAACCGACTGCCAACGCTGAAAATTAATGTAAATGTTGGTAAATAAATTAACAACTTAATTAGTTTTATTTTTGCTGATTTATAAAATCTTTGGCTTGGCCGGCAGTGTATGCCATCGGCCTCAGCTAAGATTTTTATTTCTTTGAGTTATGACGCCGGCAGATTATTGCCAGTGGCTGGAGAACAATTAGAAAATTTATCATGGTATATATAAAATTTTATTGTAATATATTTTTAACATAATATAATTTAGATTATTCTAGTCCTTTAATCCATTTATTTTTCCACATTTATTTGTCCCACTTTTTAATCTTAGTTTTATTTTGTCACTTCAATAATTTCACTTTTCACTTTATTCCTAAATTTATTATCTTAAAATGTTATATCTTATTTATTTAACTTGCTTTAAAGATATGTCGTGTCCTAATGTATTTTATTCTCGATTTACTTTCCTCTTAAATTTTTGTTTTATCTGTGTTTTTTTAGTTTAAATTGAATTTGGTTCTGTTCAATACTCAGGTATATTCAAGTTAATTTAAAGTTGAATTTTAATTCTCTTTGGTCACTCCCATACTTTCGATTTCAACTTATTCCTAACATTATTATTTCACCTTTTAAAATTTCCTGGCAACTTTATTTCTAAATTATTGTTTCACTTCCTGTCTTTCCTAAACTATTCAGCTATTGATTATTTAAGTATCTCATTTTACTTACTTTTCTCCTTATCGAGCGATCCTCGGCTCGAAAATTCCGGCTGCGCCAATTTGTTGCGTAGGAGGTCTTCCTGAACGTGCGATCGCGGAGGTCTTCCTGACCAGTGACCACTGCATCCACCCAGTCTGGCCATACAAAAATGTGGCATATTCAGAGTCGATTTTAAAAAAAACGGCTACAGAGGGGTTCCTAATTTTTTGATATTTTCCTCCTATATGGAGTCTCTTCCGATGTTCATGTGTTTCATGAACGCACGCGGAGGTCTTCCTGACCAGTGACCACTGCATCCACCCAGTCTGGCCATACAAACATGTCGCATATTCAGAGTCGATTTTAAAAAAAACGGCTACAGAGGGCTTCCTAATTGTTTGATATTTTCCTCTTATGTGGAGTATCTATCAGTGGCCATGTGTTTCATGAACGCACGCGGAGGTCTTCCTGACCAGTGACCACTGCATCCATCCAGTCTGGCGATACAAAAATGTCGCGTATTCAGAGTCGATTTTTAAAAAAACGGCTACAGAGGGGTTCCTAATTTTTTGATATTTTCCTCCTATATAGAGTCTCTTCCGATGGCCATGTGTTTCATAAACGCACGCGGAGGTCTTCCTTTCCAGTGACCCCTTCTCCTAACCAATCTATTGGTGAAGTGTGTGAAATATACAAAACAAATATTTGAATGTGTCTTGGGTTTGTGTCTTGTCTAAGTTAAATTCGAATTTAACTCGCACAAAAACGAATTTAACTTGCTCAAATACGAATTTAACTTCACGGACTTTGGAAAGGTTACGGAGAGAAAAAGAGATATGGAAGAATGTAAAAAATATATGACTACTTATCAGGCGTTATACAGGGTGTAACGCATAAGGCACGCCAAAAACTTAGGACGGGTAGGTTGGGTCGAGACAAGAAAAAAATCGTATGGGAGGGGGGGGGTGCATTTTCCCCCGTTTAGGCGGGAGGGGCCATTTTCTAAAAACCCTACTTAACATCGGAAAAAAAATATTAAAAAATAACGGTTAGATCTAGATAACTTTTGCTCACTGATTTTCATAGCCAAATATCCGCTTCTTAATATCCTTTTTAAATTAGGTTCCTATATCAAACTGTTTTCGAGAAAATTAATGCCAAAGTTAAATTTTGTAATAAAAATTCCGAAAAAAAATGTTGGTTGCAATTTTTTTGTTAAATTACGGTATTAAGTATAAATTTTTTTCCGACCATAAAATTCTCTAATCAATTCTAGAGAGAATGCTTCAAGCCGGAAGGATCTATGTTTTGTAATTTCCGAGAAAAGTGAAAATTACGAACTAAACTCCTTCCTTTTTCCATATTTTTGTACCAGTAATAAAACACAAGTAGCCAAAAAATTGGTATTTAAAAGGAAAGTATGCTTCGTAATTTTCACTTTTCTCGGAAACTACAAAACATAGATCCTTCGGGTTTTAAGTAGTTTCTTTAGAATTGATTAAAGAATTTTATGGTCGGAAAAATTTTTATACTTAATACCGTAATTTAACAAAAAAATTGCAACCAAAAACTTTTTTTCGGAATTTTTATTCCAAATTTTAAATTCGACATTAATTTTCTCAAAAATTATTTGACGTAGGGACCTAATTTAAAAGGGATATGAAGAAGCGCATATTTGGCTTTGAAAATCAGTGAGCAAAAGTTATCTAGATCTAACCATTATTTTTGAATATTTTTTTTCCGATGTTAAGTCGGGTTTTTAGAAAATGGCCCCGCTTGCCTAAACGGGGGAAAATGCACCGCCCCCTCCCATACGATTTTTTTCTTGTCTCGACCCAATCTACCTGTCCTAGCTTTTTGGCGTACCTTATGCGTTACACCCTGTATATGTATATTATATATATACAGGGTGTTTCGCATAAGAGTGATCAAAAGACTAGGCCGTGTAGGATGGGTCGGGACAAGAAAAAAATCGTATGGGAGGGGGGGGTCAATTTCCCCCCGTTTAGGCGAGAGGGGCCATTTTATAAAAATCCGACGTAACACCGAAAAAAATAATATTAAAAAATAATAGTTAGACCTAGATAACTTTTGCTTGCTGATTTTCAAAGCCAAATATCGGCTTCTTAATATCCTTTTTAAATTAAGTTCCTATGTCAAACAGTTTTTCAGAAAATTAATGCCAAAGTTAAAATTTCGAAAATTTCGAAATTCCGAAAAAAAATTTTTGGTCGCAATTTTTCTTTTAAATTACGGTATTAAGTATAAAAATATTTCCGACCATAAAATTCTTTAATCAATTCTAGAGAGACTGCTTCAAACCGGAAGGATCTATGTTTTGTAGTTTCCGAGAAAAATGAAAATTACATTGAAATTAGTGAAAAATGAAAATTACATTGAAATTAGTGAAAATGAAATTTTCACTTTTTTCGGGAACTACAAAACACAGATCCTTCCGGTTTGAAGCAGTCTCTCTAGAATTGATTAGAGAATTTTAGGGTCGGAAAAAAGTTACACTTAATACCGTAATTTTTAAAAAAATTCCAACCAAAAATTTTTTTCGGAATTTTTCTTCCAATTTTTAACTTTGGCATTAATTTTCTCAAAAACTGTTTGACATAAGAACCTAATTTAAAAAGGATATTAAGAAGCGGATATTTGGCATTGAAAATCAGCAAGCAACAGTTATCTAGATTTAACCATTTTTTTAAAATATTATTTTTTTCGATGTTAAGTCGGATTTTTATAAAATGGTCCCCCCCCCCCCCCGCCTAAACGGGGGAAATTGACCCCCTCCCATACGATTTTTTTCTTGTCTCGACCCATCCTACACGTCCTAGTCTTTAGAGCCCTCTTATGCGAAATTATATTTATATAATTATATATAGTTGAACTGCGTGAAGTAAATTCGTAAATTCATAGCGAGCTTAGCACGGGCATGAACCACAAAAAACTCACCATACCATTTTTTCAAATCCACCACAGTTCGATACGTAGCGAACTTTTTATTTTATTCAAATGTCTGCAATAATCACTGAAATTATATTATTATTCACGGAAATAATAATTAAAAATATTTTTAATGAACTCTGAATATTTTTTTTTTGTTAATTCATTATTTTAGTAGTGAGTAAGTGGTCAGGATGACGTGACCAGTGGCTACCTTGGAGGAGGTGTGCATCGATGGAACCTGAACTATTCGATAGGAAATTGAATCAGGTTTTAAGGAATGTAATTTTCATGATGGTGTGGATTCTCCGAGTATTTTTCCTGATTTTTTGAAAATGATTACACATAAAATTAATCAAGCAAGTTCTAACATCTTGCGACGAGTACATTTCGAGAGGGATACGAACTGGCATTTCGTGGGTTGACTCCTCTTCTGTATCATTGAAGTCCATTATCCACTCATTACATTCAGTACGGCTGTCATCTTTTTGGAATCGAAACCTTAGTTCTTTCAAACTGCAGAATTTTTCTTTCAGCTTTCCGAAACAGTTTTCAATTCGAACACGATATTGTGATAAATACGTATTAAATAAATCTCTCTTTTCCTTTGTAAATTGATTGCTGTTCTGCCTAAATGGTGGAACTAGACTTAACTTTTCAAAGGATAGGCGGAGTCCCCAACAATCCATTGCAAATTACTAAAGAAATTGATGGGTGATTTTGATATGGCTGATTGCGAGAAAACTTTTGCATCATGAACACTCCCTGGATGACCTATTACAGCGTGTATACGCAGTTTGTAGTCACATATTGCTTGGATTTTTATAGCGTATTGGCGTTTTCTTGACTAATATAATTCTTGCCGTTTTACGGGTGCTTCGGCCAATTTGATTTCACTTCCATCGACATATCCAATACAGCCTGATAACTCATTAATCATTTGAACAACAATTTTTTATGTGTGTTTTTAAATAATAATTTTACTTATTATTTAGTTGACCTTCTATTTAATTATAACTTGTTGCATGTTATTTAAAAACCAACAACAAATTTATTTGACTCAAACTGGCAGATCGGATAGCTATTTCGAAACTTGCCAAAGTTTCTCATCAGCGATCTTTGGCAAGTTTCGAAATAGCTATCCGATCTGCAAGTTTGAGTCAAATAAATTTGTTGTTGGTTTTTAAATAACAAGATTTGGTGTGTTATATGCACATTACTACAATTATGATATAATTGTAGTGAAAAGTGTAGAAAACGAATTAACGTTTTCTAATGACCTATTAGCCCACACAATAGAAATTGTTATAACAATTTTTTATCTTTCTGATTCATAAGGCCAGGTCAGAAACTTTGTTTTAAAATTCAGTATTGCTGCTACAACCCGTTTAGTTATCAAATTAAGCTCGATGCAATTTTGCGCACTGAAGCACTTTCAAGTTTCGAAAATACAGAAACAAACAGCTGTTTTTAAAAAACAGCGTTGTAAATTTTTAACACTTTATAAAGCGACTATTCATAGTTCGGAGTCATAACTTAGTATCTCATACAGCAACGGGTAGAGGGGGATGCTGGCTCATCCCTGGTGGTAGTCTCTTCAAATGTTATTGCTTGATTCTCGAGAAAATCGATGTACAGTTTAGGCTTATGAATTGAAATTATTGCATATTGGGTTCAGCACCGGATCAATTTTCTAAAATTCGTACAGAATTGGGTCGGATCATAACCAACGGGTAGAGGGGTATGTTGGCTCACCCCTGGTGGTACTTACTTCAAATGTTATTGTTTGAGACTTGAGAAAATCGATGTACAGTTCAGGCTTATAAATTGAAATTATTGAATATATGGTTCAGCACCGGATCAATTTTCTAAAATTCGTACAGAATTGGGTCGGATCATAACCAACGGGTAGAGGGGTATGTTGGCTCACCTCTGGTGGTACTCACTTCGAATGTTATTGCTTGAGACTTGAGAAAATCGATGTACAGTTCAGGCTTATAAATTGAATTTATTGAATATATGGTTCAGCACCGGATCAATTTTCTAAAATTCGTACAGAATTGAGTCGGACCATAACCAACGGGTAGAGAGGGATGTTGGCTCACCCCTGGTGGTACTTACTTCAAATGTTATTGTTTGATTCTCGAGAAAATCGATGTACGGTTTTGGATTATGAATTGTTAATTTTATCTGTTTCATATAAAATAATAATAATATAATAATAAAATAATATTTTGGACAAAAGCAACACACAAAAGGGATTATTAGAGCAAGCGTGGCACTACTATGCACTTTTAATTAAAGCAATATACTTTAAAATTATTATTTTGTTTCCATTACAATTTTTAATAGCTGGTACAATCCCCCTGAATTATCTGTTTGTTAACATTAATTGTTGAGGACCGCCGTAATTGTCGCTGTTAATTATTCGTTTGCTTTTCTGTTCTGTTTGTTTTCTGTTATGTTAACGTTAAGAACATAATTCGCCGATGTTAACTAACAGAGTTCCATTAAAAAACTAGCCCGGTTTTTCACCCGGAGCTAACTCTTACACCCTTCCAACGTCATATTTATCTTTCGCAAAAATGTGTTTTTATTCTTCTATTAGTTTATTAATTTAAAATTTTCATTCTAAATTTGGGTTAGGTACCATGATATTGAAATCTTGTGGTTTTATATGCTCCTTGAAAATTATTTCAATTTTTTACCTCATATTATGATCCCTTAGGATTTTTTTTATTTTTTTATTTTCAATTTCATTATTGCTTTGAGGCATCTTATCTGTACAATCAGGAATTTTTATTTCCTCTTCATTTTCTGACTAATCTCTAATTCTTCATTCTGCATTAACCGGAATTTTTTCCGATTTCTGCATTAAACTGTGTACTAATCCGATTAAAAACTCATGATAAACGTTTTTTTCTTCTATTACAAATACCTTAATTGTTTCTTCTATATTAAAAATTTTTATTTTTAATGATACTACGCCTAGAGTTTTTGATCTACCATAAATCGTCTTTACTTTACTATAATTATTTGGTCTATTTTTCCAGTGTAATAATCTTGAATTGATTATTGAAATGTTTGCACCAGAATCATATACTCCTTGTATTTCTAATTTATCATTGATTATTACTGGTATGTTAATTAATGGTGGTAAAATTAGTTTTTGGATCTATGTTCTCAAATTCTGCTTCAATTAAATTATTATTTCTTTCTTCGTGAGTATTTTTATACCCTACACCTTAAGGTTAAGGGTATATTCACTTTGTCACGAAGTGTATAATGCATAGAAATAGAGACGATAGGTATAGAAAAGTATATATGTATACCATATCAGCGTTACCTCCTGAGTCGATTTAGCCATGTCCGTCCGTCTGGCTGTCTGTCTGTTGAAATCACGATCACAGTAGAACCCGTGAAGATATCGTGATGAAATTTTGCAGAAAACTTTTTTCTTATGGTGTGCAGGTTGGTATTGAAAATGGGCAAAATCGGTCCACGACCACGCCTATTTTTTATTAGAAATGTGATATCAGCGCTCGTTTTTGAGTTATGACAACATAATTTTATTCCTGAGTATAGAATAGCATTATCCGTTAATATGCCAAATATGGGCGTGATCCGCCCACTTTTAGGTTACACAAGCAAAAGATGCTTTTATTGTTAAATATATAAACTTCCTGAATAAAACTTTACATAACAACTTATGTTCCAATAAAACACTATAACAGCAAAACTGGGCGCGGTCCGCCCACTTTTACACTACTTCTACAGTATAGCTCATGAAAACAAATTTATTACCACGTAAACAAAGTTTAAATTTGAACACAATAATAAAACAACTAAGCTAGTTAGTTGAAAATAGGTAATGACCACGCCTACTATTTATACAGAGGCGTAGCTAGGTCTCATGGAGCCCGGGACGGTTAATCAGCTTGCAGCTCCAAACATTCCTAGAATTCAATCAGGGCAATCGGAAATTCCGCCGGAATTTTTTATCCGTCGAAAATTCCGTTCCGCTCGGAAAAATTCCTTCTATCGTGAATTTCCATCGGAACAGTTTTCCGACGGAATCATTACTACCAACAGTATATAAGCGAAATATTGATTCGAACATAACTTTGAAATCAAAATTGTCAAAATTGTACGATTATTGTACCATTATATAAATACCATTATTGCATTAAATTAACCAATTTTTCATGTTGGTTTCGATTTGTCCTTTAAAAATAGGTCAATTAAAAAACTGGAAGTTTTAAAATTTCTGCTTTTTCTGTTTTTTCAACTGATTATTACACTTATATGTTGTGACTTCAAAATTCTGCGTGATAAAAACGGCAAAATGACAAAATGTCAGTAAAAAACATGTTCGCGATAGGTAGATTTCCGGCGGAATTTTTTTTACCCCTTTCGATAAATGTTCGCGATACCTGGGAGGGAAAAACGGAGAATTTCCGACGGAAATACCTGTTCACGATTGCCCTGAATACTTGATTTCCACAACTGCCGCCCCCGACATTGTGCCCAGACCGCCACAAACCGCCCCACGCTAGCTACGCCACTGTATTTATACCCGTCTGTGATAAAATGTAATTATAAGGTAGCTTTCCTTATAACCACATATTTCCACTAGGTACAGTTTAAATTTTTTTCAAAACTCTTAGGTGTAGGGTATCTAAGATTCGGCCAGGCCTTTATATATATAATATAGCTTTCTTACTGGTTTTGTTTATCTTCTTGTTTTTTTTAAACCTTTTTTATACCTTTGTTTTCCTTTTTACATATTGTGCAAGATGATTTATTGACTTACATAGCTTTTAAAAATCGTATTGTTGTCATCTTTTTCTTTTAAATTTGTTTTTTTTATTAAATGTTCAAGACATCCTGTAATTATAGTTATTCACAGAATCATAATTTCTTCCCTTAAACGGGCACTACTTGTTCGTGTTTCTAGTCTTTGGAATAGGCTTCCTATTTCCCTTCGTATTTTCTCTGGATCGGTGGATAGTTTCCGATCTAAACTAGAGTTGTTCCATAATTCCTTGTACTGATTTGTGTATGTATTATGATGGCTTTTACTTTTCCCGTACTTGGTTCTTATTATACTCTACACCTTAAGATTAAGGGTATATTCACTTTGTCACGAAATGTGTAACGCATAGAAATAGACAACATACATAGATATAGGAAAGTATATACATATGTATGTACATATATTCTTAATCAGATCCTGAGTCGATTTAGCAATGTCCGTCCGTCCGTTTGTCTGTCGTTTGAAATCACGATCACAGGAGAACCGGTGAAGATATCATAATGAATAAACTAAATACAAATAGTACGATCTTGATTATGAAGTGAAGTTTAGACCCAATGCACATTTGACGCAATATATCCTTGTTTCCAGAACAGTGTTACTGTATATCTTCAAATACCTGGATATAGTGTTAATAATTCTTACTAATTAGAACAGGTTTAGAAGTGAATTATATTGGCAGAAAATTTTCAATTTCGAAAATTAATTAATTTAATTTTTCGGCGTCACCTCCTGAGTCGATTTAGCAATGTCCGCCCGTCTGTCTGTCTGTTGAAATCACGATCACAGGAGAACCGGAGAAGATATCATAATGAATAAATTAAATACAGATAGTACGATCTTGATTATGAATTGAAGTTTAGACCAATGCACCTTTGACACAACGTCCTTGTTTCACGAACAGTGTTACTGTATATCTTCAAATAAATTAGAACAGGTTTATAATTTAATTATTTCGGCAGAAAAATCGGAAAAGTTTTATTTTATAATACGTTTATAAGATTTGTAGAAGTTTTATGTTTGTGGATATACGAGTGTTCCGTACAGAGCATCTAGGTTTTCTATCCAGGAATATATCGGACATCCTTAGATGCTGTTTGGACATTTTTATTATTCCGTTCAGTACTTACATTTCACAATAAATTGCACCTCTTCACGTTTGAGACCCGCGCTATTGCCGATTGTACAGCCGTAACGCCCTTCATCCTCCAAATTGACATCACGTATTTCTAAGGTACCATTTTCTAGAAAACGAAAGCGAGTTCTGTCTGTGTTGTTTTCGCTCAAGTATTTCAAATCTTTGTCCCATTGAATTGTGGGTTTCGGATCGCCAATCGCCTGACAGTGCATGGCGACTACCCCCATTTCGATGATTTCGATAGGTCCTTCCGGTGGCAAGGAGAACTTTGGTGCGACAACAACATTAATGCTGACTGTGGCGTTTATTTGACCTTGTGAATTTATGGCAATGCAGGTGTAGTTTCCGCGATGCTCGGCGGTAACATTCTTGAATATAAGCGTACCATTTATGTCGTCGACTGTTGCGGGCAGTAGAGATTCACTATTAATGTTCTACAAACAAGACGGAAAAGATATTAACATAATATGTCTTTAAAATTTAATTTACGCTATACATGAATTACACTGCAGATATATGTACACTACCGGCCAAAAGTTTCGAAGCACCCTTGAAATTTCCACAAATCTTAACAATAGTTATCCAAAGCTTTTAAAAATAAAAAGTTTAATTGTAAATTTTAAAGTTTATTACATTTCCTTACAAATTACATTAAAATTATATTTTAGAATAATTTTTATTATCAAAATTTTTACAAAAACGTCTAAACTGATTTTTCATCAAAAAATCCCGCTTTGCACTGAATAACTTTTGCTACAATTCTTTGTATTCTGGCGATTAATTTCTTTATGGTTTCCTGTTGTATATTGTTCCATGATTCCAACAATGCATTCCACATTTCCTCTGTCGACGTAGTCGCTTTTTCTCGCACCTTTTGGCCCAGCTCAACCCATAGAAGCTCTATTGGATTGAGATCGGGTGACTGGGCAGGCCAAATCATATTTGTTAATATTCCAGATGTTTGTTTGTTCTCTAAATAGCCTCTACACAATTTGGAACTGTGTTTGGGATCTTGTTGCATCACGAAACCTTCGCCGATCAATCGTAGGCCTGATGGTATGGCATTGTGCTGCAGTATCTTTCTATACTCCTCCTTTCGCATAATTCCATCGATTCGAATTAAATCGCCTACTCCATTGCTTGAGAAGCATCCCCAGACCATAACGGAACCGCCGCCGTGCTTCACTGTTGGGATTACACACTCCGGCAGCATCTTCTCTTGGGCACTACGTTTGACGAAAATTCACCGATTTGACCCAAACAGCTCGAAATGTGATTCGTCGTTCCAAAGAACATTTTTTAAGTTCTCTTCGGTTCATTCCTTATAGGTTAGAGTCCATTGAAGTCTTCTCTTTTTATTTCGTGGTCGAAGTAAGAGTTTTTCTTTAGCAATCCTTCCAGAAAGACCAGTCACTCTAGCCGCCTTATTACAGTTGTTAGTGACACCGGGTTTGATCGACTGTTATTGATCTCGGCTTCTATTTCTGGAGCCGTTTTTCTTCTGTTCCGTCTGCTTGATATTTTCATTGCTCTATCTTCACGATTTCTTGTCGATCTTGGCCTTTCGGACCGCGGAAGGACCTCAAGAGTTCAATAATCCTTGTACATTTGTACGGTGCGATGCACAAAACTAGTCGAAATATTGAATTTTTGCTCAATTATCTGCTCGGAATTGCCTTCCTTATGAAGAGTAATCACTGCAGATCTTATATCAATCTTATTTTTTGGCATTACTTCGGTTTTTTTAACGTTGGTCAGTTTGAATCTTGAGGAACAAAGAAAGGTGTCAATATTCTAGGTCAGCCTTTTATACATGACCCAGGGTAAAAAATGGATGGTAACAATTATTTATAATTACCTTTAGTAATTACCCCATAAAAAAAAATTACCCTGAGTACCTGAAAAAGGGTTTTTATAATTCTTTTTCTCGATTTTGTATGGCAAGTGCAATAAACAAAAAAATCCAATTTCTTGACTTAGTGCATTGTTTGAGCATGCAATTAAACAATGAACGCCGTAAACCCGTTTTGGGTTCCATATTACAGTTATCACTTTACAACCATCCTATTAAAAAAGAAAAAATCAAAATTTATACAATAATATAGAAATGCCACACGATTTTCTATGAACAGGAGTGGTGCTTCGAAACTTTTGGCCGGTAGTGTATGTGTATGTACTATCTATTAGGTTGCATGTTATACTACAATATATACTCACTCTAATCCACTTAACAGCTGGCATTGGGGTTCCATGTGCCTTGCAGTGCACCTTTCCCACTGAACCCAATTCTAAGTTCTTTGATGTTGGCTGGGGCGCGAATCTCAATTGATCAATAATTTGTAGTTCACATATATCCGAGGTCATTGGCCTATAGCCGTAAATATACACCTGGCAATGATATAGTCCAGCATCGCTGGCAATGACTGATTGAAATATTAAAGAACCATTTTGTCGATTCAGTGTTATGCGTGTGTCATCACGCAACACTGTTTCCATGTTAGGTTCAGCTGTAGTCGAAGTGCTAGGGCCTAGTTCAACTTGGCGTAGGACTTTACCATCTTTGAGCCAATGCAAATGCACAGTGCCCAGCTGGTAAAATTGCTCTGGGATGTAGTACTGACAAGGCAACTCAATGGTTACGCTTTCGTTAACCACTTGCTTGCCGGATAGACCCTGTTCGATTCGGGCACCCTTTACGATGGGCAGCATCCTGCTGCCTGTTACAATACCACCGGTTTCACTCCGCTTGCCGCGACACAGAAATTCATTTTGCGAGAAAGTCGGCAGGTTTTGTTTTTTTTTTCTACGTGGTATGCAACTGGAAGCTCTTTCTTCGTCTTTTGTATTACCCAACCATTTAAGAACGTAACCCTTCTTGCTCATTGTATGTCCAGCAGAATTGGAAGCAACGCACCGATACAATCCACTGTCGTTGTTACTTGGACGTCGGATAATCAGGCGATTCTCTTGCAACTGGATGTTCTGAAGAGTGCTCAATTTTTCGGTATTGTGGAACCATTCAACCGTCATATCGCCAGATGAGCCTTCGGTGTGGCATTCAAGGACAATTTTATATTTTCTATTGCTTAGAAGTTGGACAGACGTACTTTGAATCCCTATAACTTTTATATATAAAAATTTATATATTAATATATACAGAGTGTTTTGCATAAGAGGAGATGAAAGGCTAGGGCGTGTAGGCCGAGTCAAGACAAGAAAAATATTGTACGGGAGACGGGTAAATCTCCCTCGTTTAGGCGGGACGGACCAGTGTTTAAAAACCCTACTTAAAAACAGAAAAAATACTATAAAATACCGATGATACCTATATCATTCTTAAATACTGAAGTTGAAAGCCAGATATTTGCTCCTCAACATAATTTTAGTCTAAAAAACCGACTACAAATCGGAAGGTAATATTAAAAAATAATGGTGATACCTACATATGTAGATCATTTTCAATTTTCTCGGAAACTACAAAACATAGATAGAAACCTTCCGGTTTAAAGCATTTTCTTCTAGAATTGATTACAGAAGTTTTTAGTTTCAAAAAACTTATATTTATTAAAATAATTTTTTTTCTTCCTACTGTCGCGTTGATCACAGACCACAAAGTCCATTAAATTTATTATTATTTGGTTTTTTATATGTACATTAGACTGGTCGCAATAATTTTTTTTTTGAAATTTGATTGCCTGCGCTGCTTAAAATATGAGGTTTGGTGTAAGAAATCATGTCCTAATTTTTCAGCTCAAACCGACGGTGCCTAGTCGTGCCTAGTGGGGCCCAAAGTTCCCCATATTATAAAAAAACATCTATTCAATCGGATCTTTATAGTTATACTAGTTGAAAAGCCGGTCCCATAGACCAAAAATCTGGCTTCGTTACGATCTTCCGCAGAGAAAGTACTTTAAGTATGCCAAATTTCAGCTTCCTATGTCATCAGATGGCTTCAGAAAGTTGCAGAAAGAATAGGACATACATACAAACATCCGGACATACTAAGAAATTATATATTGTATAGATAGATTAAAGTATTTGGTATTTAATGTTTTAGTATGATACGAACGAAAGATTTTAACTAAAATTTATTTATTATTGGAAGAAATAAAAAATTCGAAGTTCATATTAAAATGTTCAAGCATGTATTTAATTAAAAGGACATCAAAAACATCGGTTGTCTTATCGTCGATGTACGACGACCTTCTACTCTGCTTGCCAACTACTTTGCTTCTTCGTCGTTTAATTGCTTGTTTAATTCCGTTTATGTTATTTAGGTGAAATTTCTTCGACCTGAGTTTTACAGTACTATTTTATTTCATGTAAAATTATTCAACAAACGAAATAATTATCAAACCTTTAAAATGTACCACTAACAATGTAAGTAAAACAACTGTAGTTCATACACGTACTTCATATTGTCTGTAAGCTACTTTTTCTTCCATGTCGCCACCATATAAGTGAATTGTTGGTCAAATCTGTATTTGAAATGAATTTTGGGAAAACATCCGGGCCAGAAGTTCTTCTCTTCAACAGATTTGCCAAGTATTGGAAAAACATTGAAGCTAGCACGTTCAAGAGTGGAATTTTGGACGAAGAAGTGGTACGAATTTTAACAACATTGCGCGTAGATTATTTGAAGAATTTTTGTATAAATGCGTTAAAATTCCATTACGTGCGTGCAGATTATAAAGAGTTGCTTCAATTAAAACTCCATTTTATTGGGGAGCGTGTACCAGATTTTTCACAATTTCGTTTGCCTGGTGCAACATCGCATGCACGATTCATGTCAAAGTGCATTTATTGTTACAAAATATTTCTATTTCGCGAACAGTTAAAATTGACAGCAGCGGAATTGAAAAGTCTTCGGAGCATTTGCTTATTTTTGACTATCATATATGTTCTTTATTGGTTCCGATGTGCGAATGCTATAGAAGCGCCAAAACTAGATCTTGATTTCATTCAAAATGTTGTAACTTATTTTGATAAAGAAGTTCCGACCGCATTATTCCAAAAAATAAGAAACCATTTGTGGTATTTGTCAGAAGAAACTGTTGGCCTTGCATTTGTGAATGAAAGCGTGCCGTTGGAAATAAAAAAGATGATGGTCCAAAAACTCGACATCGGCAATGACATACACGGAAATAATGAAAAAATTTCGAAAAGGAATGTTGTGAATATGGATGAAATTTTCTCTTACGCGTCAAGAGATATATCAGATTTCGTTTCTCCACTGACAAAGAAATTTTTTTCTCGATTAGCCATAGATCCAAAATTTTTAGAATCGGAACCTTCTCAATGGCAACAGAGGAATGATTATTGCGCAGGAAAAGCTGTCTGTCAACATTTGAATGTTGTGAATGATGCAGCAGAAAGAGCAATTAAACTCATCACGCATTACAATAAATCGCTAACATACGATGAGAAAGATAAGTAGTACTTACTCCAAGTTGTTGAACACTATCGTCATTTATATCCTTCTCACAACAAATCTTCTCTTATAAATTAATCAACTCAATAAAATTAATTAAATAAATATATACTTTTTTTTATCATTATATTAACTTTCAAAACCATTAATAAATTAAATTTATATTTGAAGCACATTATTCAATATAACTATAAAGATCCGATTGAATAGATGTTTTTTTATAATATGGGGAACTTTGGGCCCCACTAGGCACGACTAGGCACCGTCGGATTTAGCTGAAAAATTAGGACATGATTTCTTACACCAAACCTCATATTTTAAGCAGCGCAAACAATTATATTTAAAAAAAAAAAAAATCCCATACAAGATGCGACCAGTCTAATGTACATGTTATGGTTTGAAATATTATGGTATTATTAATATACAAAATTAACATTGTTTTGATTTTATATTTTTCACAGATTAATTGGATACCCTGAGAGACTGTTCCTTCAATTATACAGGGTATGAAGAGGTGACCAAATATGACGAGATAGGACATTTTGAATTCATAGCTTCACTCCATTTTCATTTTGCTTAAGTTTCAATAACACTGTTCCTGCAAACATTTGGATGATTGCCGGAAGAGCGCAAGTCTACTAGAAGGTGTTTGGAAGTGCAATCATTGGTACATTGAATGCACGACTTTTCCGAGACTCTTACAGTGTCTTTCCATTACTCTAGATGGTTGGAAGGACGATCATTGGCAGGTTGACTCGCGACTCTTACAGATGTTGGGCAGGGCGATCATTGGCACGTTGAATGCGCGACATTTTTGAGACTTCTAGAAGATGCGTAGAAAACAATCCACTATACAATGAAGAGAGCCTGTAAGATTCTTCCTCAACTGTTCTAGAACAGTCACGCGTTTAATGTAAAAAAAATCAAAACCTTTTCTCTGGCTTGTGGATATTATAAAGAAACTAAAGGTCTATACTATAGGCACCAGAAAAAGGTAAGTCATTTATTTCACAGTGTTTATGTGTAGTTTGTAGTTGTTATCCTTCTTAGACCGATATTACATATACTACGAACATTTAATTGGCCTCGATGAACTATTTCTGATCTCGCAAATTTTGTTTGGGGTCCTGTTACACTAGAAAAAACTAATATCAATCTTTACAAATACAAGTTGACGAAATTTGAATACAAGTTGACGAATTCCACTTTTCTTTAATTAGAAGTACCATTTTCTTCAAATCGACGAAAATTGCTGAACTTAAATTATTTTTTCAGAATATTCTTCAATTCAACAAAATATTATTACTAGGGTCGTTCGTGGTCGAAATTTAGACCACTAACAATTCCCATTTTTAATTAATTCTTTTATCATAAAATTTTTTAATATAAAATTCAAATTGACTGCTCGTCTATGAATAACTAACAACAACACATTTTCTTCTCACTCAATTAACCAGATCAACCACGAAAAATCTCAGCAACAAAATTGTGAGTTTAGATTTGTTTTGTGCTTATCAACATATAATGATAAACAATGGTTATGAACTGAGACGAAATACCTGATATCTTTTAATGCAGATAAAAGATTTCGTCTCCATTCTTTCTTTGTGAAGGAGAGAATAAAAATATCGGAAACAGTAATCGGAAACAGTAATCGGAAACAGTAACAGAAACATTTCATTGAAATTGAAACAGTAAAGACGCTAAAGGGATGGAACCGTTTTCGTGTGGCGTATTTATCAGCCTTATAAACTAAAACGACACGTAAACGTAAACGCAAACGGAAACTCAAACTCAACTAAGCCAAAGTCCTATAATGTAAGCTCTTCGAGCCGACATTTGCGTGTACGTCTAAGTTTGCAGAGCGTCATTGTTTGCAGACAGAATGGTGATGCCATATGTATAATATTTTAGGGAATTTTCAAAAATCCAAAGATTTGGTGCATGAATTTGTGATAATCACAGAGAAAGATCGCGGTGGTGGTGTCGCAACAATCTGGCATTTATATGCTGATATTATTTGTGTTTATTATTGTGGAAATTATTTGTGAATTAATTATGTTTATATTTTCACACAGAACTGTAATTAAAATTGTATAATAACATTGAAATAATATATTCAGCAGAATATTGCAGCAACACGTGCATTCACCATGTTTTTCACTATAAAATCACTTTTTATATAAACATTTATCTCTTTATAACTTTAATACCTTTATAAACGATACTTTGCGTTTAACTTTATCGATTTAACCCTCCGTTTGGCCCATGAGGTCTGGCGAGACCCCACATACATTTTTTATACCCTACACCTTAAGGTTAAGGGTATATTCACTTTGTCACGAAATGTGTAACGCATAGAAATAGAGACGATAGGTATAGAAAAGTATATATATTCTTGATCAGCGTGACATCCTGAGTCGATTTAGCCATGTCCGTCCGTCTGTCTGTCTGTCTGTCTGTTGAAATCACGATCACAGGAGCACCGGTGAAGATATCGTGATGAAATTTTACAGAAATATTGTTTCTTAGGGTGTGCAGGTTCGTATTGAAAATCGGTCCACGACCACGCCTATTTTTTAGTAAAAATGTGGTATCAGCCGTTATTTTTTAGTTATGTCAACAAAATTTCATTTCTGGGTATAGAGTAACTTCATACGTTGATATGCCAAATATGGGCGTGATCCGCCCACTTTTAGGTTATACAGGTAAAAGAGGTTCTCAAATGGTTATATTGTTAAATATATAAACATCCTGAATCAAACTTTACATAACAACTTATTTTCTAATAAAACATTATTACAGCAAAAGTGGGCGCGGTCCGCCCACTTTTACACTGCTTATACAGTATAGTTCATGAAAGCAAATTTATTACCACGGAAATAAAGATTCAATTTGAACACAATAATAAAAATAATAAGCCAATTATTTTGTTTTGAAAACGGGTAACGACCACGCCTACTATTTATACCCGTCTGTGATTAAATGTGATTATAAGATAGCTTTCTTTATAACCACATATTTCTTCTAGTTTTTAAGATATTACAATAAAATTTCAATATCAAGCGACATTATTATATTTTACGTTGCAGAAAATGGGCGTGGCGCGCATACTTTTAGGTTACATGGACGAAAGGGTAATATGGCACAATCGTCCTACATAAATCCTGCGCCAAACCGCTAAAGTGGAATTAAGCCTTCGTTTTTTACCGAAGAATCGAATCCCAAAATTTTTTAACTATCGATGACTTTTAAAATAAAAGTTAAACTTTTAACTTATATTTTGAAAATAAAATTTAAGAGTTAAGCTTTTAACTTTTATTTTCAAAATAAAAGTTATAAGAAAAACTTTAAAATTTTATTTTCAAAATAAAAGTTAAAAGTTTAACTTTTATGAGGAAGGTCATTGGAATAAGAATTATTTTCAGGCTCTGATTATTATTATTAGTATAAGATAATTAATAATCAATAATCTTTTGTATAAACTGAAGGCGGCCGCGATTATTAGTATACATTCTTGTGTGGTCTGCAATTCTCTGCTGAAATAAATAAATTCATAAATAATATTGTAGACTAATAATAGTCCAAAACATCCCAGGTCGTTGATGTTGACATTGACAAATTTTGTCTTATAACTTTTAACAAATATTGAAACTATTGAAAATATTATTATTAAGCTAGTTTTCATAGTTTTGTACTGTAAACCTCCCTAATAGTTTCATAGTTTCACTTCGAAAAAACAACGTTTCTATCAAGGTTGAATATTGGGTCGGCAAGTGCCATGTTATATTGCAATTTTTTGATTGTTTCAATTTGTTCTTTGTTTTTGTTTTCTGTACAAAACTGTCACTGCCGAGTTCATCCGTGAGAGAAAGAGAGCCGATGAACAACGGACCCCGCAATCAAAAAATTTGCCGTCGACGACTCCAAATTTCAATCAAAACGGTGTTGTTGTGTGGCGTAATAAAAAAGTATGCACATTTTGGAGTAAAAAAAATCCACTTTTATTTGAAAAAGTAGTTTTGGGTGAAAATAATTGCGCAAAGCAACCCTTTATTTCTGAAACCAATTTCATTCAAGTAAAAATATACTTCGTTGGCTGCGATTGCTTATTTGTTGTTCAATAAATTGAATTTGCTTAATCTGAGGTTCATGCTTTGAACAAAACGTTAGCGTTTGTTAATAATTTAAGTAGAATTTCCTCTAATTCTTTAATTGTTTGCATTGTTTATCACTTTTGATATTTGTAATGCCTGCAAAAATCGCAAATCGGTATGAAATACTACGCATAGTTCTAATACTATTTTTGACAGATTGTTGGCAAACTGATTGCAATGTAACATACCAGCAAATAAAAAATTGTTGAGAGAGTAAAATATTCCGATTTGCAGCAATCAAAATTGCAATGTAACATGGCACCAAGAAAGTAATTTCGGTTTATTTAATATGAAATAAAAAGACTTTTTTTATATACAAAATTGACTTTAATCAATCAAATATTGTCCATTCTGTTCGATGACCATTTGCCATCTTTCTGGTAACTTCATTATTTCCTGTTCATAGAACTTCTGGTTTTTACCAGCAAAAAACCCAACCAAGTAGTTCGATTTGAGATCATCATTATTAGCGTCGTTTTTAGCATTTAAGAAATTTTTTAAACTGCGAAATAGATGATAGTTTGAGGGTGCAAGGTCGAGGCTATATGGAGGATGTGATATAACTTCCCAACCAAGCTCCAATAATTTAGTTCGGGTTGCTAAATATGTGTGAGGCCTAGCGTTATCGTGGCGATTTGCCATTTCTGGCCTTTTCTTTTTGATTGCTTCCGCCAATTTCATCAGTTGTTAACAGTAAATATCTGAGTTCATCGTTTGGTTGCGTAGAAGTAGCTCAAAATACACAACACCTTTGTGATCCCACCAAATTGACAGCATAATTTCTTTTGATGCACTTCAGCTTTCGGTATGATTTGTCGGTTGGACCATGATCGCCATTTTTCGTCACCAGTAATTATTCGCTTCAAAAAGGTCGATTGCATTACGTTTGAAATGCATATCACAAACATTGATTCGTTGCGTTAAATGAATTTCTTTCATTTTTGTTATACATATCTCGCACCGTTATATGGCGATTCGATTCAATTGTGGCTTTAATTTTGTCATCATCAGCTTCAGAATGGTGCAGTCGGAACAACTGAGGGGAGATCAAACTACGAGAGAGCAAATGTAAAGAGAGAGAAGCAATCACGAACAAAGAGAAACAACGAGAGAGCAAGCAGAAAACGTTTGTGTGTGCGTACATCTGTTTTGCTAGACTGCATCGTGAATTCACGTGGTGTTGACAAAATTTTGTTTCAAGCTTTAGATTTCTGGCTGCGCCAAACCGCTAAAGTGAAATTAAGCCTTCGTTTTTTACCGAAGAATCGAATCCCAAAATTTTTTTGGGGGCGTGGCTTCCGTATAGAAGATATGGGCGTTTGAATTGCGGAAATGCAGAATTTTTGGAGAGCGATAAGTCCCAAACTATTAGCCCTATAGAGGTGGTGTATATACCGATTGAAAGGAAATATTTGCACCTATGTTTTAGTAATATATATTTTTTCGATATTGTCATTTGTTTAGGAGATATTTTAGTTTTAAGAAAAAAATGGTGGAGGGGCTATTAGAAAACCTTCCCCCTACCTCTTATATGACAATTAAGGTATGTATTAAAATCAATAATCTTAAAGCCCATGATTTTCTCTTTTTAACGATATATAATATGTTGCAGGTGCTCCAACAATTCCAACCACACTCACTGAAATATAAAAAAATGAGCGTTTTACAGACCCCAAAATTTCCGTTTTTTAGCATTAACCATCGTTTAACATACTGAGGGTTATAATCAAAAAGTGCACTAAAATTGGCCACAAAACACTATTCTGTTGCGTAGCCGGTGTTTGACGTACTGAGGGTTATAATCAAAAAACGCGGCCGTAGGTCGAAGGTCGGAGAACATATACACGCCCTAAAATTGGCCACAAAACACTATTCTGTTGCGTAGCCGGTGTTTGACATACTGACGGTTATAATCAAAAAGCGCGGTCGTAGGCCGAAGGCCGGAGGACGCATACACGCCCTAAAATTGGCCACAAAACACTATTCTGTTGCGTAGCCGGTGTTTGACATACTGAGGGTTATAATCAAAAAGCGCGGTCGTAGGCCGAAGGCCGGAGGACGCATACACGCCCTAAAATTGGCCACAAAACACTATTCTGTTGCGTAGCCGGTGTTTGACATACTGAGGGTTATAATCACTATGAAATTGTACCAGACGAATAAATTCCTACTTAATAAATAATAATTAATAAAAAAGCACACATCATGAAATACACATAAAACACTGTTTTTAAGTAATCATTCCTTCTGCAATTTACCAACTATAGCGGTAAGTATGACATATTGTATATCGCTGAAAAGAGAAAATTATGGGCTTTATAAATAGGGTTTCTAATATATACCTTAATTGTCATACAAGAGGGAGGGGAAATGTTTTATAATGGCACCTACACCATTTTTTTCTTAAAACTCAAATATCTTCCAAACCGTAACCTTGGCGGTAAAATGGTGTACTAGGGAAATGAGGTGCATGGCAATACCTTTCCTTTGACACCGTTAGTATACCATTCCTAATTTGGGTATAATAAACCTTTAAAGAGGTGACCTTTCGCGACCTTCAAACGCCGATAAGACGCAAACTAATGCCACGCCCCCAAAAGTGGGCAGTTATTTATCATTATAATGGTCCAAAATAACGGTAAAAAAAGTAACAAAAAAATCGGGGCAAAACCGCTAAAGTGAAATTGCTCCTAAATCCTTATATACACCCATGGCCAAAAAAAAAGCCGCACCTGGAAAATTCGCAAATTTTTCATTTTTTTGCAGGTAAAAAATGTTGGGAAAGGGTTTGGACTGATAAAAAATTTTCTTTTTACCTGTTAATACAGGTATTTTTTTCTATGACACTCTGTCAACAATTGTCCATTAACGTTTGAGAAATCAGATCAGATCCATCCGAAGTCGTTTTTTAGAACTTTTAAATATGGTATTAAGTGAAGAAGAAAAGGCCGTATTGTAGCACTGAGTGGAGAAACCTATTCCAATAGAAAAATTTCTAAAATAATTGGTTGTAACGAAAGCACAGCGCGACGTTTTTTAAAAAAATTTCAAGTAACCGGAAGCATACAGAGGAAAACCGGAAGTGGGAGACCAAGAATCACTACACCGCGGGAAGATCGATCGTTGGAACGAATGTGCCTTCGAAATCGGTTCCAGACTGCTAGGGAACTAAGGAGAGACCTTCAGGAAAAGCTGGGAATGCAAATCAGCAGAAGAACTGTCTCCAGACACCTAACAAATATGGGTCTTCCAGCTCGCCGACCAGCCAAAAAGCCGGGTTTAAAAGCGGCTATGAAGAAAAAACGGTTAAAATGGGCAAAGGAGCATAAAAAATGGATAGGTTCTGATTGGAGAAATGTCATATTTTCTGATGAATCGAAGTTCAATTTGATTGGGCCCGATGGAAAAGCCACAGTTCGAAGGGGATCGAAGTAACGATATTCCGATGACTGCATTCTTCGAACAGTCATGCATTCACCTCATGTTTTGGTATGGGGATGCATAACGTATTATGAAGTTGGGAAAATTTTATTGCTGGAGGTTCCGTGAATGCAGAAAATTATAAAAATGTTATCAAAAAGGGCGTGGTTCAAAAATCGGGGAGCTGAGTTGCCATGTTGAAAACACACTTTTTCAAGACGATAGTGCACCGTCCCACCGAGCTCGCTCTGTAAGTAAACCTTTAAGTTTCACATAAAAATGCATTCTAATGGTCATTGTGTATTCACAGGTAACACAATTAAAAGAAAATCTGGGGATATTATCGATGTCCTGGCCAGGAAATAGCCCAGATCTTAATATCATTGAAAATTTGTGGGGAAATATGCAGCGAAAAAATTAAGAGATGTCTCCAAAATCCATCCAGGAGTTACAAATTATTATAAAGGAAGTGTGGTACGACGAAAAAACCAAGAACCAGGTTCAAAATCTTTATGATTCAATGCCCAGAAGAGTGGAAGCTGTTTTGAAGGCCAAAGGAGGATCAACGAAATACTGAAAAAAAAATTAAAGAAAAAAAATAGAGTATACAGAAAATTCTTCAATTCTAAGAATATTTGAACATAATAAAAATAGCAGAAACCAAAAAAAAAACAACATTTTTTATTTTATTACCCTTTTTTTAAAAAAGGCAAAAAAAATTAGATCTTAGGTTTTTCCACCTTTTTAGCGGAAATCGAGCTGGCGGCCAACCCTTTTCTCTTTTCTTAAAAATTTTTTTACAGGTAGCTATAGGGATCAAATAATATAAAAAAAAATAAAAACTTGCAGGTAGCTTTCCTTTTTTTATTAAATTTTGCATGAGTAATGAAATGCTACTAGTGCGGCTTTTTTTTTTGGCCATGGGTGTAAGTCTGTAATTTTATAATATGTTATTAATTAATATGGAATTTTGTATAAATAATCTTTGTTCGGATTTGTAAACGAGCAAATAAAACGAATATAAGATGTTTAAATGTAAACCGAATA
This sequence comes from Myopa testacea, assembly GCA_949629155.1. Classification (NCBI taxonomy): domain Eukaryota; kingdom Metazoa; phylum Arthropoda; class Insecta; order Diptera; family Conopidae; genus Myopa; species Myopa testacea. Next base: position 19,498,170 of record OX451346.1, on the reverse strand, counting down.
CCTATTGTACCTATTGTAGCATCACGATCATTAGTGCACGACATTGCAATGTTGCATTGGAACTTGCATGTGTGCCAACTGTTGAAAGCTGGAGAGGAGAAGACAGAGGTAAACGCAAGTTCCGGTGAACTCGCTCTCTTGACTTTTGACATCGCAACGAAGCAGGTGTTCTCGTTCTTCAGAAAAATAAAAAAAAGGCATTTTAACAAAGACAAACAGATTTATTAATGAATTTTCTCAACAGTTTCTAAACAACCGAATCGGAACCGGCCACCACTTAAACATCATAGAATTTGGTCCATTCGAACCGGGATACGAGATAATCATTCCAAAACTTTGGAATTTTAAGAATTTTCCCGAATTAAGTAAAAGGTGCGTAGTGTAATTTTGGCTGAGCTTTATGTTAATAAACCTAGAAAAATATTTACGCGTGACAAATAATTAAAACATATAATACATATGTACACATATATTATACAAACCTAGAAAAATATTTACGCGTGACAAATAATTAAAACATATAATACATATGTACACATATATTATACAAACCTAGAAAAATATTTACGCGTGACAAATAATTAAAACATATAATACATATGTACACATATATTCTACAAACCTACAAAATATTTACGCGTGACACATAATTAAAACATATAATACATAGGTACACATATTCTACACAAAATTTCTGCACAATAGAACCAGCAGAGAAGAAAAAACCTGTTTTTCGCTTAACTACATATACATACATATCGCACTTCGCTCTCATGCATAGTTGTTAGTTAGTTTCGGTCTCAGTACTCTCAAGTGTATATAAGGTAACCTTGAACTTGACTTGAAGTTATCAAGTAAATAACAAGTTCAATATTTTTGTGGATTTTTCGTCAGCTGTTCGATTACAGTGGAACAGAACCAAATAACACATTGGTTAATTCATTAAGAATTTTTTAGTCTGTGTCGCTTAGTTTCAACTGTTGAAATAAAATGGAAAAGTTAGATCAATTTAGACGATTCTCTGATCAAATTATAGCATTTGAGGCAGATTTCAACCAAATTGCGTTACAAGACCACACTCCGTTTTCATTGGAAATTATGCAGGAAGAATTAAAATCAAATTGGGATAAAACAAAAAACATTTACGACAAATGCTTATGTTCCCTAGAGGAGAATTCTGAAAATCTTGAGGTGATCACGGGTAAATTTAAAGCCACACTTCGTTCGTATATTAACTGCGCATCAAACATAAAGAAAATATTACATGAAACCGCAGTACTTCCGGTACCAATCCCTCGCGTCTTGTCGGCTGAGGTCAACAATCATTCTCACTCGAATAGTCCTCATGTGCCACCTTGTGACACCGAGATATTCCAAGGAGATTACTTATCTTGGCCCACTTTCCGCGATTTATTTACGGCCATCTATGTTAATAACACAAGATTAACCGATGTCGAAAAATTGTATCATTTAATTAAAAAAACAAGCGGAGATGCCAGAGAAATTGTAAGCAAATCACCTCTTACAAATCAAGGTTTTCAACTCGCGTGGACAAATCTTAAGGACGCGTTTGAGAATAAGAGAATACTGATTAACAGCCAACTTAAATTATTGTTCGACTTACCCTTTCTTAGAACAGAAAGCGAGTCAACCCTTAAACAATTACAGAGGGGAATTAACAATTGTTTATCGGCACTTCAATTGTACGATATTTCAGTTTTTGGTTGGGACCCGATTTTGGTTTTCCTATGCTCCCAAAGATTGCCTGAAGCTACGCTCGCATTCTGGGAACAAAGCTTAGAGAATAAAAATGGTTTACCTACATGGGCGCAGTTAGACAGGTTCTTATCTCAACGATGCAAAACGTTGGAGTCCATTGGTGACTTTAAGGGAAGCCAATCACCGATTAGTGTACCAAAGAAACCCCCCGCAAGCAATATTGCCTCGCATAAGAAATTAAATTCGTATCACTCTAAGCTTTCAGCAAACGTTCATTGTATTCTGTGTCCAAACGAGCAACATCCTTTAAGGAAATGTCAAAAATTTATTGACTTGTCCGTGATCGATCGGTTTTCTGCAGTCAAAAGATTTAACTGTTGTATCAACTGCTTGAGCAAAACTCATTCTTCAAGAGAATGCAATAGTCAATTTCGTTGTTCAAGATGTAAATCCAAACATCATTCCTTGTTACATCGAGAGGATTCCGCATTAGCAACTCCTTCGGTATCCACTGCTAATCGCACAATGCCTCCGGCATCTATGGATATATCCTCGCTTCCAACTTCTAGTTCGAGACCTACGGCTCTAAACTCAATGTCTCCGACATTCAACCCTTCACTTCCAGTGTCCAATACAAAGCCCTCGGCTTTCTACCCTCCGCCTTCGACGGGGTCTTCGCAAGCCTATCATACAAAACTACAGTCCACTACGTCGTTAGATTCAACTACCCGTAAACCATGTGTCGCTTCAGGAAAGAAAAATATTCTGCTCGGCACTGCCAATGTCAACATACACCATTTAGGGGCGACTTATTCTGCACGGGCCCTTATTGACTCCGCTTCCGAGGCGTCATTCATTTCTGACCGCCTTCGGAAACTTATTAAGTTACCTGTGAGCTACGCTCATACCAAGATCTCCGGTCTAAATCAACAGGTCTCTGTTAATGCTTCGCAACTTTGCTCGTTTATTCTGGGCTCACCTATTGACCCTGATATTCGAATAGAGGCAACAGCATTCGTGCTTCCTCAAATTACTGGAAATTTGCCATCATTTTCAATGTATGCCTATCCTACAATTCAGCCTCTTAACATTCCATTATCCGATGTTAACTTCTTGAAAAGCGCGCCAATTGATCTATTGATAGGTTGTGACATTTATCCATTAGTTATGCTCGATGGAGTAAAGCACAATGTAATGGGATCGCTTTTAGCGCAAAACACCATCTTTGGCTGGATGTTAACCGGATCTGTATCAAACCCGGATACTCTATGCCTCACGACGCAAGTGTCGCTTAGCGACAACTCTTCCTTAGATAAGCAAATTCAACGGTTCTGGGAAATCGAAGAGCTTCCAAAAAAGCGAATTCTATCACATACCGATAAGTTATGCGAAGAGCTCTTCTCTAATACAACGTATCGAGATAGTTCTGGGAGATATGTAGTCTCATTACCCTTTAAAGATAGCTTCCCATCTAAAGTGCAGGTTGGCGCTTCACGCCATCTCGCTTCTAAGCAATTTTTGAGAAATGAATTATCTCTCTTTAAGAATCCTTCACTAAAAGTCACCTACGATAACGTTATAAAGGAGTACCTTGAGCTTGACCACATGGAAAAGGTTTCCACTCCAACGCGATTCGACTCCTGCCCATCGCATTGCTATCTTCCTCATCACCCTGTTATCAAACTGGACAGTAAAACTACTAAAGTTCGCGTTGTTTTCAACGCCTCTAATCCTACCGCTAACGGAATCTGCCTTAATGATATTTTACACGTTGGCCCAGCACTTCAAATTGACTTAATCGCCATAATCTTACGCTGGAGACTTTATAAGTTCGTTTTCAACAGCGATATTCAGAAGATGTACCGACAAATCTTGGTACAACCGTCACATCGTCCGTTCCAAAGAATTCTTTTCCGAGAGTGCGTCGAAGACGAGCTCACCGATTATCAGCTTAAAACCGTAACATTTGGCGTGAATTGTGCACCTTATTTAGCTATACGGACATTATTACAACTCGCCGCTGATGTACGACATTCCCACCCTCTCGCTTGTGAAATCCTTCGAAATTCAATGTACGTTGACGACGTACTCGCTGGATTCCACGACCTTGAGACTGCTATAAAGTCTCGAGATGAACTCATTGAAGCACTTGGTTCCGCTGGCTTCTTATTGCGTAAATGGTGTGCTAATGAAAGGCGACTTTTAGAGGATCTACCGGGTGATCATTTATTAGACAAAGAATTCCTGCATTTTGAAGACTCAAGCAAAGCGAAGGCCCTTGGAATTCACTGGAATGCTTGCCAGGACAGATTCTACTTTATAGCGGAGAATATTTCTATAACGAATTCATTTACTAAACGTGAAGTTTTGTCAATTACCGCAAAATTGTTTGATCCTGCAGGTTGGTTAGCACCCATTATAGTCGTTTCTAAAATCATCATGCAACAGATATGGTTAGACAAAACTGAATGGGACGAACCACTTTCAGCGCTGACCCTTTCAAAATGGATAACCTTTCTTACGAACTATCCTTATATAAATAAGATTACTATTCCCCGATGGATAAAATTTTCTGATCAAGGGACCGTACAAATTCACGGTTTCTCTGACGCCTCTGAGAAAGCTTATGCGGGTGTAGTGTACATTCGGGTTGAAACTGCCTTAACAGTTCATTCATCTTTGATCTTGGCTAAAACCAAGGTTGCCCCCGTTAAGACAATCTCGCTACCAAGGCTTGAACTGTGCGGAGCACTTCTTTTAGCTGATATGCTTGAGTCTATTTTGATAGAATTGAAATTGAAGATCGATTCAGTATTTTGTTGGACTGACTCAACAATCGTTCTCTCCTGGCTAGCAAAAGCACCTACTACCTGGACGACATTTGTGGCTAACAGAGTTGCTAAAATTCAAGACAAGGTCGGAAACGCACTTTGGCGTCATGTTGATACCAATAACAACCCTGCGGATATTGGCACTCGCGGTGCAAGTCCACAAGAATTGTGTCAGAACCAATTATGGTGGCACGGACCGAAGTGGCTCGAATATGATGAGCACCACTGGCCTAATTCTAGCGTTGATCTCAGCATCGTCAGTTGTGAATTTCGGGAGCACAAGTCACACGCCTCTACGATTCAAAGCTCAGATGATCTTCTGGATAGGTTCTCTTCACTCTCTCGTGCATTACGAGTGTTATCATACGTATTTCGTTTTATTAACGCAGCTCATAATAAAGAACGCTGCAACTCCTTAGAACTGTCCAGCAGCGAAATAACATCGGTTCGAATTCGACTTATAAGATTAACCCAACAAAGGTATTTCCCTGATGATTATAAGAATCTAACCGCCAAGAAAGCTCTTCGATCAAAAAGTAAAATTCTAACATTTAATCCTTATGTGGATTCTCATGGCCTTATTAGAGTTAATGGTAGGTTAGCTAACTCAGCTGAGTTGTCTTTTAATGAAAAGTATCCATTGCTATTACCAGGTGAGAGCCGTTTTTCTAAACTACTCGTTCATTTCATTCATATAGTTTCATTACATGGGGGCAATCAGCTTGTCCTACGTTTAATTCGGCAGCAATACTGGATTCCAAAGGCAAAACCTCTTGTCAAATCTATAATTCGCACTTGCAAACTACGCACTCTTTTTAAAAGGCACCAACACACCCAAATAATGGCAGCTCTTCCGGTTGAGCGTTCTACCTTCTCTAGACCATTCGAAAATACTGGAATTGATTTTGCTGGCCCCTTTGATATAAAAAACTATACCGGTAGAGCATGTCTTATTACCAAAGGTTACGTTTGCGTCTTTGTTTGCTTCTCAACAAAGTCAATCCATCTAGAGGCCACCAGCGACTTGTCATCAACCACCTTTATGGCAGCCTTTAGCAGATTCATTTCCAGAAGGGGATGCCCACGACAAATCTTTTCAGATAATGGCACCAACTTCGTAGGTGCTTCCAAACAGCTGAAGAACGATCTTGAAAATGTGTTGAAGTCGTCACGAGAGAAAATTTGTTCCAACTACAATCATCAAAACATCCATTGGAATTTTATCCCTGCCGGTGCTCCACATATGGGAGGTTTATGGGAGGCGGGGGTCAAAAGCTTCAAGGCGCATTTTCGAAAAACAGTCCAGGTAAAACTTACGTTCGAAGAATTATCGACACTGCTCTGCCGCATCGAAGCTTGTTTAAATTCGCGACCGATTAGTCCTCTATCTAATGACATTAATGATTGTGCAGCTCTTACTCCAGGTCATTTTCTGATAGGTGCTCCTCTTCTCTCTCCTGCGGAGCCAAGCATTACATCCAATCCAATTTCTTTAATAAATCGTTGGCAGAAGGTTAAGGCCTTGAGTCAACATTTATGTTTTCGATGGAAAGAAGAGTACTTGAAGGAACTTCATAAACGCTACAAATGGCAATTCCCCGAAAGGAATCTGAGTGTCAACGATTTCGTCGTCGTGAAACAGGAGAATTTACCACCAACTGAATGGCGCCTGGGGCGAGTGGTGCGTGTGTACCAGGGAAGCGACAGTCGCGTTCGAGTCGCTGATATTCGCACTCAGAAGGGAATCATTACGCGACCGCTAGTGAAACTTATTATACTTCCAAACTAACCTTTTTATTCTAATTGATGGGCGCACTTATTGTTGTTCTGTTTATTTTAGCATCTAATTATGGATAAGTCTGCGTCATCATCAAAACCAAGGCGGTCACCGTTTATGTGCAGAGTGTGTGATAAGAATCATCCGTTAAGATTTTGTAAACGTTTTTTGGCTATGAATTATGAAAAACGTCTGAGAACAATACTCATTCATAGATACTGTTCAAGATGTCTCGCACATTCGCACACCTCCAGCAGTTGCCTAAGCAATCGTAATTGTGCATATTGTCAACGCGACCATAACAGCTTACTTCACGCTAATCGTCGACTAAACATCTCGTCCAATCCTTCAACCACGGGGTGCTCCATCAATGAAGCAACCACTTTGTTGCCAACTTGTGTCGTACATATCAAATTGAGGAATCATTACTATCCGGTGCGCGTGCTATTGGACCCCTGCTCTGACATGAGTAAAATATCAAAATCTTTCGTCAACAAATTACAACTGCCATCGTCATCAATAAAGGGATCGCGATTTTGTGAGATAACCATTAGCTCGATACATGACCACGCCATACGTCTGTTCGTCAAGCCTAGAATGGTGCCCGATTTTGACCTCAAAACTCCTATACGACATGTAGATGCAACCGTTGTCACCAAGTTCAATAACTACAAACTAGGTGACCCAAAATTTTATATCTCTGCCGCAATCGCAATGGTTCTCGGTGCAGATGTTTATCCAAAGGTACTGCGACCTGAGCTGCTTGTTTATCCAGGACTCCCTATGGCGCAAGATACCATTTTTGGATGGGTCCTTTCAGGCCCGTGTGTCCTTTAAGACACAGGCAACATGAAACAAGAACAACAACAACACTGAAGCTCAGGCATACTTATTAATACTTGCTCCACACGAATATCTTTCTTTATCCTTTATCTCTATATATATATCTATATCCAACTGAAATATTGTTAATTATTGAATTGAATTACTGAATTACATTGTACTTATAAGAACTAAGATTAAGCGCTGTCTAATTGCAATGTACACATTGCAAGGTGGGCGGCAATGTTTAAATGTAAACCGAATACCTATTGTACCTATTGTAGCATCACGATCATTAGTGCACGACATTGCAATGTTGCATTGGAACTTGCATGTGTGCCAACTGTTGAAAGCTGGAGAGGAGAAGACAGAGGTAAACGCAAGTTCCGGTGAACTCGCTCTCTTGACTTTTGACATCGCAACGAAGCAGGTGTTCTCGTTCTTCAGAAAAATAAAAAAAAGGCATTTTAACAAAGACAAACAGATTTATTAATGAATTTTCTCAACAGTTTCTAAACAACCGAATCGGAACCGGCCACCACTTAAACATAAGACATATAAACATAGAATCAATTTATAAAAAAATGCATTGGTATAAAACCTTAATTCCTAAAATGCCTAAAACTTCCTAAAAACTTTTAAGGTGTAGGGTATCTAAGATTCGGCCAGGCCGAAGCTTTATATACTTTATAGCTTTCTTACTGGTTATATTTATTATATGTAAATATTGAGTAAATAAATAAATATTTATTTATCATCACAATTATGGCTGCGTTGTCGCGTATTGTAAAAGAACTCTACTTCCTCACTCATTTTGAAATAAAATAAATAATAAAGAGGATCTTTTATTTGCACGTGTTATTGTTCTGATGCACTTCGATCTAACACACAACACGATCTACCAATTTTCACTTTTCTCGGAAACTACAAAACATAGATCCCTCCGGTTTGAAGCATTCTCTCTAGAATTGATTAGAGAATTTTATGGTCGGAAAAAAATTTATTCTTAATACCGTACTTTTAAAAAAAAAATTGCGACCAAAAATTTCTTTTTGGAATTTTTTTTTCCATATTTATATTGCTTATATATTTTTCCATATTTTTCCATATTGCTTGCGTCTGTTTGAACATGTTTTTCTCTGAAAATTCCTCTTCCATTATACCCGTCGCGTAAACGTAAAGCTGCAAAGCATGTGATACTACAATACTAACAACAAAGTTTCTTAGCGCGTGGTGTATTTCATTCGTCATCTGTTATCCTCCGTCTGTCAAACCAACGAAAAACTACGAAAAGCACAAAACAAAACGGGTGTTAAACTGAAAAAGCGTTTATAGTTTATAAGGGCCTTATTTTGTTCCGACGTGTAATGTATTGCGAATTATTTAAAACCAGTAGGACTGCTAAATTCGTACTGGCCGAATCTTAGATACTCTACACCTAAAAGTTTTGAAAAAATTTAATTGCACGAAATATGTACATAGTTTTATTTATTTAGATTTTTCATTGCAGAACAATAGAGTGAAACTATAGGAAATGTGTGGTTACAAGGAATGCAACCTTATAATCATATTTAATCACATACGGGTATAAATATAGAAGCATAGCTAGGGAGGGGAAGGGGTGGCGGTTCGGCTAAAATAATTAGCTTAGTAGTTTTATTATTGTGTTCAAATTTAAACTTTATTTCCGTGGTAATACATTTGTTTTCATGAGCTATACTGTATAAGTAGCATAAAAGTGGGACCGCGCCCAGTTTTGCTGTTATAATGTGTTATTGGAGAATAAGTTATGCAAAGTTTTATTCAGGAAGTTTATATATTTAACAATATAACCATTTAAGACCCTCTTTTGCCTGTGTAACCTAAAACGGATAAGCGCATAATAACGGATAATCCTACTCTATACTCAGGAATGAAATTTTGTTGTCATAACTAAAAAACGAACGCTAATATCACATTTGTAATAAAAACTAGGCGTGGTCGTTGACCGATTTTTTCAATACCAACCTGCACACTATAACAAAAAATATTTCTGCAAAATTTCATTATGACATCTTCACCGGTTCTCCTGTGATCGTGATTTCAACAGACAGATGGACCTGGCTAAATCGACTCAGGTGGTGACGCTGATCAAGTATATTTATACTTTTCAATATCTATCTGCTCTATTTCTATGCGTTATACATTTCTATTTGTTCATTTCTATTTCGTGACAAAGTTAATATACCCTTATAAAAATTTCTCGAAATCATTTCTAAATTATATTTGAATTGGCGGCAAAGGTTATGCTTTCATTTTGAAAATGATTTTAAATGGTTTATCAGAAACAATAGCGTTCTGAATATGGCTTTAATGAAAATGGAAAGAGAAGAACTTTGCCTAAATTCCAAGGAAAAGAACTATAAACTGTAACGTTGCTTCTCTGGCCAGGGTATAACTCAGCGAATAACCAGAATTCAGTTCACAGAAAATTTATTTGTTGGTGAAACAATAAATGATTTATTCAATTTCTTCGTTTTTGCTTACGGCTATGTATACGTATATACTAATTTCTAATTCTAATATGGCGTATTGGCCGCTCTGTTTCGCTTGGCTGGTAGGTCTCTGGTTGCTTCAACAATATGGTTCGTGTTGTTCTCTAGAAAGTCGGAGCTGGATCAGACTCCGCGTGTCGCTTCGTGAGTTTTTCCAGCCTGGTTGCTGTCGAACGGGCAACTGCTATTCGAACCTCGTGCTGTCGAACCTGTTGCCGCTGTTGTTCGAGCCTGGTTGCTGTCGAACGGGCAACTGCTATTCGAACCTCGTGCTGTCGAACCTGTTGCCGCTGTTGTTCGAGCCTGGTTGCTGTCGAACGGGCAACTGCTATTCGAACCTCGTGCTGTCGAACCTGTTGCCGCTGTTGTTCGAGCCTGGTTGCTGTCGAACGGGCAACTGCTATTCGAACCTCGTGCTGTCGAACCTGTTGTTCGAGCCGGGTTGCTGTCGAACGGGCAACTGCTATTCGAACCTTGTGCTGTCGAACCTGTTGCCGCTGTTGTTCGAGCCTGGTTGCTGTCGAACGGGCAACTGCTATTCGAACCTCGTGCTGTCGAACCCGTTGCCGCTGTTGTTCGAGCCTGGTTGCTGTCGAACGGGCAACTGCTATTCGAACCTCGTGCTGTCGAACCTGTTGCCGTTGTTGTTCGAGCCTGGTTGCTGTCGAACGGGCAACTGCTACTCGAACCTCGTGCTGTCGAACCTGTTGCCGCTGTTGTTCGAACCTGGTTGCTGTCGAACGGGCAACTGCTATTCGAACCTTGTGCCGTCGAACCTGTTGCCGCTGTTGTTCGAGCCTTGTTGTAAGCGTTGAACTCGTAGCGAAAGTATAGGAGCTGGACGCGGGAAGGATCCGTTACTCCCTGGGCTGCCAGCGGTGTGGTTGGCAGGAGTGATACACTCCAAATACTCCAACAACAATCGCTGTTAAATTACTCAATGCGCTGGTGGTGCTAGGAATGATACATTTTGCACACAGACAGCACTTTTCTGTAATTCCAGCAGAGAGAGAGGAATAAACAGGAACGATTTGTCTCCTCTGGCTACCAGCGGTGTGGTTGGCAGGAGTGATACACTCCAAATACTCCAACAACAATCGCTGTTAAATTACTCAAAGTGATGAGGGTGATAGGAATGATGCATTCCGCACACCGACGGCACTTCTCTGTAATTTTAGCAAAGAGAGATAGAGAGAAAGCGGATAGGATAGGAAGTAACAAGGAAGCTACTGAATTCCAACTTATCGAAATATCTGTTGCTGCTTATTGTGGCTGCCGAAGACTTGTGACTCGATGAAGCGCTTGCCAAAGACTGACTGGTCTTGATTTGTGTACCTGCTTTTATAGTAGTTTGTCTTCTTCATCTTTCTTCCTCATTTCGAACTTCGGTTGTGACATAGCTCGAGCCGTGGTTGTGTATGAACCTCGTGGTTGCAACAGAGTTACCAAGCCGTACATTTTCGGTTATTTTACAGTTAGGTTATGATATGTATATATATTGTATTGTAAATATTTGTATTTATTATTTATACATATATTTACAGTTGTTCTTGAAATTTTAATACTAGTACAGGGTGTTATCGTATATATAACCAAAACTTAGATAATATTACTTTATTTATTTTATTCTTAATAATAGTTAGACAAAAGTAAAAGTGCTTCTCCACTTTTTTCTTAATACTAATACATAATAATAATATTTATTTCTTAATACTAATTAGTTACACAAACTAAAAATGATTCTCCATTTTTTTTCTTAATATTAATATATGTATGAATAATAATTATATTGTTTAGAATGTTGAGGCGGACTGCAAGGTCCGTCGCAAAACTAAATTTGCTGAATATTTACAAATTTTTTAAAGAGCCACAAAGTATGTATTTACGGGGACGCAAGTACTCGAGACGTTTAATATGCATATTGCTTTTGCGGGAAAAAATGTCCGAATTGAAAGAAAATCTTCGGCGAATTTATCAAACTCATCAAACAGTTCTCCCAATTAAATTTTCTTAAACGTTTTTCAATGCACAAAATTCAAATAACCGCAGCCCTCCTCCAAACAATTAGAGGAAGTTATATAAATGGATGAAAAAAGTTGCGCGGCATTTCAATAGTGAATGCTTCAAATTCGATGAAGATATTTCTAGTGGAGCAAACAGGACACCAGGATATATACTTTTTGAAATGCATTCATGTTCCCACTTCCAATAAAAAGCCTGTGGGCAAAATAATGTATGGCAAATGTAAAGTGCGTGAAGTTAAATTCGTAGATCCGACGCGGATTTAGAAAAGGCACAAAGCAAAATACGAATTTAAATTCGTGCATAATTAGCAGTGCCAAGGTAAGGATGTGGCGTCAGTGCTTCTGGAGGTACACTGGGTAACATTGGCCACTGACGCCATATCCTTGCCTGTGCACGGCTGCATTTTTCAGGATTAGGTAGCTGATATAGTGACCTTTTCAGCAACACAACCCGTTTTCAGATTAAATGTTTTACTAAACGAATAAGTAAATATGAGTGACAACTTACCTTGGCACTGCTAATTATGCACGAATTTAAATTCGTATTTTGGTTTGTGTCTGCTAAATTCGCGTCGAATTTACGAACTTAAATTTCGCTTTAGGAAATATTCATAAAATTTATTGGGTGACCCTCTTCGATCTTTAACCAGGCATAAATCCTAAACAGTGACCACGTCTCAAAAAAGAGGCGTCCATTTCCAAAAATACCGGTCAAAAGTAACGGAAACAAAGGTTACAACACTTCTTACCATATAAACTAAAGCTGTTGACCTTTATCAGCCATTTGCCTAACTGGCTCTTGTACATTGTACAAAGAGTTTTCAACGTGTTTAGTTGAAATCTTTAAAGTTCCAATTTTGTCTTGTTCCTCGAACACTTCCTCCAAAATTGCAATTTGGGATTTGAACCAGTACGAAAAAAATAATATTATTCTGCTCATGGATGAAATGGCGATTAGAAGGGAATTGCGATACAATTCCAAACTAGATTTAGTGGATGAGTTTGAGGAAAATGGGGTTGAAAAATGGACTTTCTAAATATACTAAAAAAAGATCATTTTACGAAATTTAACATTTTTTAACAGTTTTGGCATCATTCCTCTAACAAGAATTGGGAGATATATACTTTCGAAATACCCTATTTTGTTTATAATGACAGTAAAATTTTCTTTCAAAATTAAATACCGCCGCTGTTGATCCAAAGTGCCGGCAATATTTAATTTTTCTCTATAGTAATTTCTCACTAGAGCACTACAATTAACCAGTAACTCTTGTTGATGCTGCACATAGCTATGCAAGTAAAATATGAAACTTTCAAAGGAAGAAAACCAAAATACAGAAATCTAAAGCTTCAAACAAAATTTTTTCAACACCACGTGAATTCACGACGCAGTCTAGCAAAACAGATGTACGCACACATAAACGTTTTCTGCTTGCTCTCTCGTTGCTTCTCTTTGTTCGTGATTGCTTCTCTCTGTTCTCGTTTGCTCTCTCGTAGTTTGATCTACAGATGTACGCACACATAAACGTTTTCTGCTTGCTCTCTCGTTGCTTCTCTTTGTTCGTGATTGCTTCTCTCTGTTCTCGTTTGCTCTCTCGTAGTTTGATCTGCCCTCAGTTGTTCCGAACGCACCTTAAAGTGAAAAGGTATCGCAGGCCGAGATGCAACTTCTGTATACTATTAATTCTGTGCTAAAACCTATCTTATGCCAACAATTCTAAGGTAAGTGTAGGTAATTCCGTGCTACTAAGCCGAAACTGACTTTGAAATAGTGTTATCGCTAATGAAAAATAAATTTATAAAAAATGTTTGTATTGAGTTAAATGCTGATATATTTTTTGTAGTATTATATAATAAAAGTTTGAAATTTTAAATGCTTTATTAAAAAAAATAAAATTTTTCCAAAAAGCCAAAATTCTGGTAATTCCGTTCTAATAATTAAGACTAAAAACTAATTCCGTGCTAGTATGCGGGTATTTCCGTTCTATGTTTTTAGAAGCATGATTTTTGGAAAAGAAAGAAAGTTTCATAGCACTTTATTCATAATAGTAATAATTATTTCAGAGAAATCTAATATCAACTTAACTAAATATTAGTAAGATTACATTACAGTGTTTTAAAGTAAATGTAAGATCGTGTAATCGTTTTGATTCGTATTGTATCGGTTGATATTTTATAAAAGTTTTTGAAATCATATTATTTTAATCCCTTGACTGAATGTCTCTGTTGTTTATGATGACAGGAGCTTCTATTTTTTTAATAATACATATCTTCAAAATCGTATACAAATATGTCATCCTTGTAAGGCCAGCGCCAATTTGATCCACTCATCGTCATAGCTTTTATTTAGAATTTTGGTGGATTCCACTTCTAAAACCTCTCCGAGAAACTTATAACTTCTAAAACCTCTCCGAGAAACTTATCTACTTCATATATTATCACAACGAAATCACCTCCGACAATATCCTTTGCATTATTTTACTGACAACTGTTTGTTATTATTGCATTGATTTGCAATGATAGTCGGAGCATTAAAGCTTATTAAGTTATCATTCTAGTTATCGTCGCTGTGGTCAACTTTAAGACCTCTCCAGAAATAAAACAAAGAGAAATAACTTTATCTAGCAAAGTTTGCTTAGGAATAATAAAAATGTTGGATGCTTTATGGCAAGATAGTTGGTTTTGGTTGGTTAGGTTTGATTTCCTGCAATGCTAAATTTAGATATCCTCTGTATATTTGCATCTTTTCATCATATTTGTTTATATCTGCATAAAAAATACATTATCATAGCCATTTACTATATTTTTTAAGTATTTCTAGTGCTAAAACATTTGGTCATTTAATTAGAACGTAATTACCGGCTTTAAGTTTTCAATTACGGTCTATAGGACGGAATTATCAAAAATAGAAGAAATTGTGATGTTAATTCCGTTCTATACTATTAAGATGAAAAAATATACCATAATGATAATTTTTGAAGTATTTACTTTAGTTTACTTTATTTGCTAATGTCCAAGTAAAAATTAAATGGCACTAAAGTAATAACAATCAGAAAAATAGCTAAATTTTACAAACCTTAATCTGTTAAATTTGGCTTATTTTAAGCAAAATTCACAAACTTTACTATTAAAAATTAAGAAATAGGTGTTAAAAATAATAGAACGTAATTAGATATATAACATCTTGATTTACTTATCTTAATATTTTATTTAAGAAAACCAAAATATTATATATATTCAATTCGAAATTCACAAAATAAGATACACTTAATATATTGTAATTCCGTCCTACGCACGGAATTGGCTTCGTTAAAAAATAATCATGCCTGCAATTGCGTTCTATGCTTCAACATACAATTTTATACTTAAAACCATAAAAAACGATTTGCAAAAAGTACATAATTGAAGGTAAATATACAACTTGTTGAATAATATTGGTGCTCTGTTCCTTAACTTTTTTACAACTCTCACAGAGCAACGATGCTTTAGTTTCAAATTTTCGCGGCCAACTGACAAATCGATGCAATTTTTTATGAAACTAAAATAACGTCAGACTTTTTCAATAAAAATTATTGAAATTCAATGCATTACTAATGATCAGACAAACATTTCTTTCATAATTATGAACTAGTTGTCTTAGTATAATGATTTGAAATATATAGCACGGAATTACCCGCTAGGCCGTAATTACCTACACTTACCTTATATGGGTGTCAAATTTTCATAAATTGTGACAGTTAGTAAGTACAAATTACAGCGTGTTCAATAACATCACCGTTACGTGTATTGCATAAAGCAGAGCAGTTGGAGTGGCTACCTCTCGACGAGCATAGTTTCGAATTTCTCTTGAAAACCTCTTCATTCTTCGGACTGTTCTTTTCTTACATAAAATTGTAACAAATCGATCGCCTATTTACTTATACAATTTGCCAGATCTCCAGATCTTCCCGCAGTTATGCCATTATTTCACTAAGACATTCTCGACTTATCTCTGACCGTAAATTTTTCATTAATGGGATTAGACATTGGAATAACCGGCCCAATGACATCAAATGCATCAGTAATACGGCGAACTTTAAAAGGAAACTGTTCAATTTTTTGTCTTATTTGTCTGAGAATCTTGGATTCTATTGCCGAACATACATATGCCGAAAACCTACTATTGTCGTTACAAAACAATTAATTAATGTATTTTGCTATGTAGTTTAAAAACTTATAATTACTTATTAATTATTAGCTAATCTATTTTACTCTCCAATAGAGCTGAGCGATATTTCACGACCTGTGATTTTGTCACAGGTACACAAAATCACGAGTCACAGTTGCGATTGAAAACGCTCCGAACCTGTGACACGCCGTCACAGGTACAGCGGAACGATATTTAACGAGCTGTGATTTCATTGAAATGCAACCACGAGTCACAGTTGGTATTGAAACGCTCCGAACCTGTGACAGGCCGTCACAGGTTCGGAGCGTTTCAATACCAGCCTGTATTTCACGGCCTGCGAATTCGTTGAAATGAAATCACGAGTCACAGTTTGCTGTTCTAGCGTTTCGTTATTGTTAGAACGAGTTATTGTCCCAACTAGAAGCAGTGATGCCGTTTTTTGCAATTTGTCTCAATCAGGGATTTTCTGTCTGGATTTTGTGGAATTACGTGTTTTACTCGATATTTTGCGATATTTGTTCGATATTTTAGATACTACTGAAGACATTAATGAAAGTTTCTATGTGTAAATATCTAGGTAGCAATTGTTTTTTCTACTTTAGACTATGAACATACAGCTCAAATACAAATTTTAAAAATGCGTATTTTAAAATACGGAATGAACTTAATAACATGTTACACTTTCAATACGATTTTGCCTTCATTATTTTGAAAAAATACAAATATGATTTTGGTAATAAAATATTAATACAAGAATGTTTTTTGCATATAAAATTTGTATATATCAGTAGTTTCAATTACTTAAAATTGGTGTCTGTATGAATTCATACTTCTGTAAAATATGAATGCTTTTAAAGTTAACGAATGTTCATAGCTTCACTTCGTTCTTATAGCAAAAGCGAACGAAACCAAAGCAGATCTAAATTAATGCCGTTATTTTGAATGCATCTACCACGTTTTTGCGCACTCGTTTTATAGCGAATGCCTTGTCACGAGTCACGGGTTTTTATACCTGTGACAGTACTGTCACAGTCACAGGTCGGAGCTGCTCCGGAAAAATCACGGAATCGCTCACCTCTACTCTCCAATAGCTTCTTCCAAACCTAACCACATATTCATGCATCTCCACGCTTCTTAAAAATAATAAATAATTTTTAAAAATAATTAACTCTTAAAATAACTCTTATTCAAAAAAGTCAGTTTCTGGTAACTATCGATGACTTTTAAAATAAAAGTTAAACTTTTAACTTATATTTTGAAAATAAAATTTAAGAGTTAAGCTTTTAACTTTTATTTTCAAAATAAAAGTTATAAGAAAAACTTTAAAATTTTATTTTCAAAATAAAAGTTAAAAGTTTAACTTTTATGAGGAAGGTCATTGGAATAAGAATTATTTTCAGGCTCTGATTATTATTATTAGTATAAGATAATTAATAATCAATAATCTTTTGTATAAACTGAAGGCGGCCGCGATTATTAGTATACATTCTTGTGTGGTCTGCAATTCTCTGCTGAAATAAATAAATTCATAAATAATATTGTAGACTAATAATAGTCCAAAACATCCCAGGTCGTTGATGTTGACATTGACAAATTTTGTCTTATAACTTTTAACAAATATTGAAACTATTGAAAATATTATTATTAAGCTAGTTTTCATAGTTTTGTACTGTAAACCTCCCTAATAGTTTCATAGTTTCACTTCGAAAAAACAACGTTTCTATCAAGGTTGAATATTGGGTCGGCAAGTGCCATGTTATATTGCAATTTTTTGATTGTTTCAATTTGTTCTTTGTTTTTGTTTTCTGTACAAAACTGTCACTGCCGAGTTCATCCGTGAGAGAAAGAGAGCCGATGAACAACGGACCCCGCAATCAAAAAATTTGCCGTCGACGACTCCAAATTTCAATCAAAACGGTGTTGTTGTGTGGCGTAATAAAAAAGTATGCACATTTTGGAGTAAAAAAAATCCACTTTTATTTGAAAAAGTAGTTTTGGGTGAAAATAATTGCGCAAAGCAACCCTTTATTTCTGAAACCAATTTCATTCAAGTAAAAATATACTTCGTTGGCTGCGATTGCTTATTTGTTGTTCAATAAATTGAATTTGCTTAATCTGAGGTTCATGCTTTGAACAAAACGTTAGCGTTTGTTAATAATTTAAGTAGAATTTCCTCTAATTCTTTAATTGTTTGCATTGTTTATCACTTTTGATATTTGTAATGCCTGCAAAAATCGCAAATCGGTATGAAATACTACGCATAGTTCTAATACTATTTTTGACAGATTGTTGGCAAACTGATTGCAATGTAACATACCAGCAAATAAAAAATTGTTGAGAGAGTAAAATATTCCGATTTGCAGCAATCAAAATTGCAATGTAACATGGCACCAAGAAAGTAATTTCGGTTTATTTAATATGAAATAAAAAGACTTTTTTTATATACAAAATTGACTTTAATCAATCAAATATTGTCCATTCTGTTCGATGACCATTTGCCATCTTTCTGGTAACTTCATTATTTCCTGTTCATAGAACTTCTGGTTTTTACCAGCAAAAAACCCAACCAAGTAGTTCGATTTGAGATCATCATTATTAGCGTCGTTTTTAGCATTTAAGAAATTTTTTAAACTGCGAAATAGATGATAGTTTGAGGGTGCAAGGTCGAGGCTATATGGAGGATGTGATATAACTTCCCAACCAAGCTCCAATAATTTAGTTCGGGTTGCTAAATATGTGTGAGGCCTAGCGTTATCGTGGCGATTTGCCATTTCTGGCCTTTTCTTTTTGATTGCTTCCGCCAATTTCATCAGTTGTTAACAGTAAATATCTGAGTTCATCGTTTGGTTGCGTAGAAGTAGCTCAAAATACACAACACCTTTGTGATCCCACCAAATTGACAGCATAATTTCTTTTGATGCACTTCAGCTTTCGGTATGATTTGTCGGTTGGACCATGATCGCCATTTTTCGTCACCAGTAATTATTCGCTTCAAAAAGGTCGATTGCATTACGTTTGAAATGCATATCACAAACATTGATTCGTTGCGTTAAATGAATTTCTTTCATTTTTGTTATACATATCTCGCACCGTTATATGGCGATTCGATTCAATTGTGGCTTTAATTTTGTCATCATCAGCTTCAGAATGGTGCAGTCGGAACAACTGAGGGGAGATCAAACTACGAGAGAGCAAATGTAAAGAGAGAGAAGCAATCACGAACAAAGAGAAACAACGAGAGAGCAAGCAGAAAACGTTTGTGTGTGCGTACATCTGTTTTGCTAGACTGCATCGTGAATTCACGTGGTGTTGACAAAATTTTGTTTCAAGCTTTAGATTTCTGGCTGCGCCAAACCGCTAAAGTGAAATTAAGCCTTCGTTTTTTACCGAAGAATCGAATCCCAAAATTTTTTTGGGGGCGTGGCTTCCGTATAGAAGATATGGGCGTTTGAATTGCGGAAATGCAGAATTTTTGGAGAGCGATAAGTCCCAAACTATTAGCCCTATAGAGGTGGTGTATATACCGATTGAAAGGAAATATTTGCACCTATGTTTTAGTAATATATATTTTTTCGATATTGTCATTTGTTTAGGAGATATTTTAGTTTTAAGAAAAAAATGGTGGAGGGGCTATTAGAAAACCTTCCCCCTACCTCTTATATGACAATTAAGGTATGTATTAAAATCAATAATCTTAAAGCCCATGATTTTCTCTTTTCAACGATATATAATATGTTGCAGGTGCTCCAACAATTCCAACCACACTCACTGAAATATAAAAAAATGAGCGTTTTACAGACCCCAAAATTTCAGTTTTTTAGCATTAGTGCCCTAAAATTGGCCACAAAACACTATTCTGTTGCGTAGCTGGTGTTTGACATACTGAGGGCTATAATCAAAAAGCGCGGCCGTAGGCCGGAGGACGCATACACGCCCTAAAATTGGCCACAAAACACTATTCTGTTGCGTAGCCGGTGTTTGACATACTGAGGGTTATAATCAAAAAGCGCGGCCGTAGGCCGAAGGCCGGAGGACGCATACACGCCCTAAAATTGGCCACAAAACACTATTCTGTTGCGTAGCCGGTGTTTGACCTACTGAGGGTTATAATCACTATGAAATTGTACCAGACGAATAAATTCCTACTTAATAAATAATAATTAATAAAAAAAACACATCATGAAATACACATAAAACACTGCTTTTAAATAATCATTCCTTCTGCAATTTACCAACTATAGCGGTAAGTATGAGATATTATATATCGCTGAAAAGAGAAAATTATGGGCTTTATAAATAGTGTTTCTAATATATACCTTAATTGTCATATAAGAGGGAGGGGGAAGGTTTTATAATGGCACCTACACCATTTTTTTCTTAAAACTGAAATATCTTCCAAACCGTAACCTTGGCGGTAAAATAGTGTACTAGGAAAATGAGGGGCATGGCAATTCCTTTCCTTTGACACCTCGATCGTTAGTATACCTTTCCTAATTTGGGATATAATAAACCTTAAAAGAGGTGACCTTTCCCGACCTTCAAACGCCGATAACACGCAAACTAATGTCACGCCCCAAAAGTGGGCGGCTATTTACCATTATAATGGTCAAAAAAAACGGTAAAAAAAGTAACAAAAAAATCGGGGCAAAACCGCTAAAGTGAAATTGCTCCGATTTCTGTATTTTGGTTTTCTTCCTTCGAAAGTTTCATATTTTACATTGCATAGCTATTTGCAGCATCAACAAGAGTTACTGGTTAATTGTAGTGCTCTAGTAAACAATTACTATAGACAAAAATTAAATATTGCCGGCACTTTGGATCAACAGCGGCGGTATTTCATTTTGAAAGAAAATTTTACTGTCATTATACACAAAATAGGGTATTTCGAAACTATGTAACTCCCAATTCCTGTTACAGGACCCTTGGTCACAAGGTACAACTTTAACTATGATGCCAAAACTGTTCAAAAATGTAAAATTTCGTAAAATGATCTTTTTTAGTATACTGGCAGAAAGTCCATTTTTGGAAGTACATTTTTCTACTCCATTTTCCTCAAACCGATCCATTAAATCTAGTTTGGAATTATATCGCGATTCCCTTCTAATCGCCATTTCATCCATGACCAGAATCATATTATTCTTTTCGTACTGGTTCAAATCCCAAACACTTCTTTTTTATTAACTCCAACTTATGGAATGGGCAGACAGCTGAGGGGAAGTTTAAACAACGTGTGAAGCTTCGAGAGAGCTTGTTTTGCGAAAGAAATCTCTTTCTGAGGTACACTGAAAAGATGGAAGCACAGGTGGCGCACCAATAAAAAAAAAGGAAAAATAAACATAAACGTTAATGGGAATGATATTGTAGTCAATATTGATCAACAAATCAGACATTGTGTTTCGCTTAAATTATTTTCAAAAAACAAAACGTGATTCTCCCATTCCTTATTAAACATTTTTCACAGTGCATTTATAAAACAGCTTGGTACGACCTTGCTTGCTTGATGTCTGCACGTCGACTGACTGCTCTTTATAGGAACGATCGCTAATGTCGGTGTGAAAAAACGACGAGTGCTGTCGTGTATATGAGAATAGCCGAGAGAAAAAAGATTGATAGGGTGCCTATATTGGAACCCTTGAACAAAATTTGCTTTGTACGAGATGCAACTTCTGTATACTATTTATTCTGTACTTATGGCCCCAGACCCAAAAGTTGGTTAGTTCTTTTTATAGTTATTAGTTTTGCGAGGCATAAATTTCAGATTCGTAATAGATACTAAACCTTTTTCGATTTGTACATCTTAACCAAAAAAATATGGATGATGATGCTACGAAAACAACAACAACACAATTCATATTATGCATTGTTCAACATCGTCGGAAAAGTGGGAAAGCTTTGTTCAGTTTATGAACAAAGATCAAATGCAAATATAGATTTACTCCAAGAACGTTTCTACAGTTTTAAAATGAATGCGGATGATAACATTGCTACACACAAGGGCAAATTACAGAGTCTGATGCAACAGCTAATGGCCGTTGGTAAAATTGTCTCTCCATCAATGCCTGTTTTCAAAATATTGATGACCTTACCCAGTAGTTTTTCACATTTTTTCAGTGCCGGAATCGACAGATATTAAAAATCAGACTATGGAGAACATTTTCAGCAACATCTCTAAATGATGAAGCTTGTGCGCTAGTGGCAAGAAGGCACTATGAAGGAGGCAATTAAGGAAAACAAAACGCCCAGGTTCATGTTTTTCATGCAACCAATATGGTCGTTGGAAATCGCAATGTCCAAATAAAAAAAATATAAATAGCCAATTGCATTATGCAAGCGCAAGAAATAGCAACAATGAAGAGGCATTTTGTGCTAACGACATTGTTAATGAAGTAGTAAGTGCTAATGACTGGGGGTTGGATTCAGGTGCGAGTGAACACATGACCTGCCATAGAGTGGTTTAGTGATTTTACACAGCTTGATGACCCTATACAAATAACAATAGGTGATGGTAGTACTATATGTGCTTATGGTAAAGGTACCATAAACATTTTAGACATCAATGACAAAGACTGGATATCTAAGAAGCTGATAAGCGTTTACTTTGTTCCTGACGTCAAGGTAAACTTATTTTCGTCTGGAAGTACACTTGATAAAAGCTACCACTTATTTTCGACTTCCGAAAGTTGCAAATTAGTCAAAGCTAATGCTGAAGTAGCAGCTGTTGGTATTCATTCGCATCGTTTATATAAAATCTTGTTTAAAATGCGCAAACAAAATGAAGTTGCTTATTACTCTTTAACTACAGATCGACTGAGCATCTGGCATGAACGTCTTGGATACATTTGTGATAGTCAGGTAAAGAAGGTTTTAAATTAAACGGCGTTCAGTTTACTTATAACCCTAATTTCTTCTGTGATGTTTTTGGAAGGGAAATCGAGTAGCGAAATCAAAGAGCGCTTGAATGCTGTGTACAGTGATTCTTCTCCTTCGAAAACAAGAATCGAATCACCGACCGATATTACCCTTTTTTCCATTTTTCTAAAATACGCGGACACACCCGAGAACACAAACGAACATACGAACACTATTTCTGGTTATTTTTTAGATTTGGAATGATTGAAACACTCTTGCAAAGTTAATGAAAGCTAAATTCACGGAAATAATCGTTGTTAGTGTAACGAGCAACGTCGCTAGACAAACGTCTGATTTAGCGACAAATATCGATGTTTGAGAGTATCAACAATAATTATCGGTTTGGCAATAACAATAATTATCAACAATAATTATCGGTTTTGGCTGTTAACGATTCCGAAAATGTCGTTAAGAGTTACACGATTCCGCTACTGGACTCTGATATAATGGTGCGACATAAATTGCATAAAACTACATTTTAAAAAGTGTAAACAAATGACTTTTTAACGGTCAAACCCAATATTATTATACCCTAAACCTTAAGGTTAAGGGTATATTCACTTGGTACGAAATGTGTAACGCATAGAAATAGAGACGATAGGTATAGAAAAGTATATATATTCTTGATCAGCGTGACCTCCTGAGTCAATTTAGCCATATCCGTCCGTCTGTCTGTCTGTTGAAATCACGATCACAGGAGCACCGGTGAAGATATCGTGATGAAATTTTACAGAAATATTGTTTCTTAGGGTGTGCAGGTTGGTATTGAAAATGGGCAAAATCGGTCCACGACCACGCCTATTTTTTAGTAAAAATGTGGTATCAGCCGTTATTTTTTAGTTATGTCAACAAAATTTCATTTATAGTATAGAGTAACTTCATCCGTTGATATGCCAAATATCCGCCCACTTTTAGGTTATACAGGTAAAAGAGGTTCTCAAATGGTTATATTGTTAAATATATAAACATCCTGGATCAAACTTTACATAACAACTTATTTTCTAATAAAACATTATTACAGCAAAAGTGGAAGCGGTCCGCCCACTTTCACACTGCTTATACAGTATAGTTCATGAAAGCAAATTTATTACCACGGAAATAAAGCTTAAATTTGAACACAATAATAAAAATACTAAGCCAATTATTTTGTTTTGAAAACGGGTAACGACCACGCCTACTATTTATACCCGTCTGTGATTAAATGTGATTATAAGATAGCTTTCCTTATAACCACATAGTTCTTCTAGCTTTTAAGATATTACAATAAAATTTCAATATCAAGCGACATTAGTATATTTTACGTTGCAGAAAATGGGCGTGGCGCGCATACTTTTAGGTTATATGGACGAAAGGCTAATATGGCACAATCGTCCTACATAAATCCTTATATAAGTCTGTAATTTTATAATATGTTATTAATTAATATGGAATCTATCTATGGTATAGTAATTCATAAAATGAGAACAACTGGGCCGATTTCTGTAAAATTTGTTGTCAGTTGTTCGTATTTCCGAGGAGAAGGTTTTTACGGAAGAAAATTTTGGAAAATCCCTCCGAAAAAGTCGGAAAATTGGAAAAATCGAAAATCGAGTTTTTGTATGAAATTTTGTGTTAAACTATTCCTTAATGGCTTTTTAAATGAAAAAATAGAAAGTTCTCAGCCACAATCCGATAGAAGGCGTTATACGTTGACTTAGACTTTGCGCAATCTGGCAGGTGTCATTTTGGCATTGTAATTTTCTACAGTCAATGTGCTATTTTTCTTGCTGCAATTTATACGAGTTTTGTGTATTGTTAAACTGATTCCGGTAAAAGCATTACAATCAATTGAAATTCAGTGCAATATTTATCAAAACACTAGAAGTCTTTGGGATTAATCTCGAATTTCCCTGTTTTTTGCACGGTCAACTGTACGTTGCCTGTTCGCGTGTTGGAAAACCATCTTCGTTATTTGTTTTTGCGCCGGAAAACAAATCGAAAAACATTGTTTATCAAATCGCTCTCTACTGACTCCATTCAAATAAATTACATTGAAAATTTAAATATTTGTGTTGTATTATTACTCTAAAGTTTGTCTGAAGGCTTAAAATTGGGGCGAGGCGAAGTTCGCAGGGTCCGCTAGTTTTGTATAAATATTCTTTGTTCGGATTTGTAAACGAGCAAATAAAATGAATATAAGACATATAAACATAGAATCAATTTATAAAAAAATGCATTGGTATAAAACCTTAATTCCTAAAATGCCTAAAACTTCCTAAAAACTTTTAAGGTGTAGGGTATCTAAGATTCAGCCAGGCCGAATATAGCTTTCTTACTGGTTTGAATACACTATTGGCAATTATAAACTCGATCTAATGGACTCAAAAAAACTTTGTCATGATTCTCGATCATAAGCTGCGTTTTCATACACATATTGCCCATATAACTAATAGAGCCAGACGTGTATTGGGTTTTATTAAGCGTTGGGCCAGAGTTCAACGATCCATAAATAACTAAAATGTTAACACAGCACGTGTTTGCTCTATTTTGGGGTACGCGCCGCTAGTTTGTTGTCCGCACTTCACCTGCTATATCGATAAACTTGAATCAGTGCAGCAGCAGTTCTTACTTTTCTGTCTACGAAATCTTCGCTGGGATCCATCTCCACCATCCATCTCTTACGCTGATAAATTTATCCTCACTGGATAATAGCAGGACAATCCGAAACCTCAATCATGAAACCTCTTTTAGGTCTTGTAGTGGCACAATATTTTATATTTTGCAAGTAAAACGAAGTTAAATTTCATAAAAATTGCTCATTTCACATATTTAGTCAGCTGTTTTTAACGTACGTATTTTTAGCCGAAAGAGATGCCAACGTATTCAATATGTTTTGTTGAATATTAATCTGTTATTTAGTTTAGTATTTACTTAATTGTGATTTTAGTTCTTTTGGTCTTTAATATAAGTAAATGAATTTTAATTTAAATGCATAAATTGTGAATTTAGTTGTGTTAACTCATTTTCATTTGTATAAAAGAGAAATGAAGAATTACAAAAACAAATAAGTTTATATTACTTTTTAATATTTCCATTCCAAACCGCGAAAAAATAGCCAAAACCGCGACAACTCTTAAATGCAAAGTAGTTTTTCTAGTAATGTTTACTTAAAAACCAAACAAATAATAAATAATAAAGTTGTGTTGTTTGTATCCCTGCCACTAACTCACCCCATCATTTTGTGACGGCGCGGTAATAAACCAAAACGGTTTAGCTTTTCAGTTATCTTGCTTTGTAATTGCCGGTTTTAGCTTGTAACAAAGAAACAATTTCACCACACACTGTACGTGAACACTACAGAAGTGTTTTAATTCTGATTTTGTATGAAGCCGAGGATTCTTACTAATTTACTTGGCTTGCATTTACTCACAAATTGTTATTAGGAGTACAAATAAGTACTCGCTGTTTTTATTATTGGTGTTGTAATTTTTAATTCAATTAATAATTAATTATTAATTTTTAAGTACAGATCTGGAAATAGTAAAACTAATTCTATTTTAAAGCTACACCTTGTACCTCAAAATGTTAGTATTTGTTGAACTGTCAGAAGGTGAAAAAGATTTTTACATCGTCGCAAACATGTCGGAATTCGTACCAAGGAAAAAGTTTTTGCTAGGAATTTTACTGCATTATTATATCGAAAAGAAATCTGAAACTGAAGCAAATAGAATTCTTGTGGATACTTACGGCAAGCATGTTCTAACAGAAAAATTCGAAGAGGAACAATTGGAAACATTACTCGATGCAGTGTTGTAGGTCAGAATCATTGCTCAGGTAATAACAACGCTTAACGTTGATTGTCACCACATACCTTTCGGCCCAGTAGGTAACACTGCTTAACGTGTAGTAACACATACTTCTAGGCTACACTTCTAGGCTAATTGTGAATTCAATAAAATTCAGATAAAAGCCGAACATTATCGCATTCCAATAAGTGGAACAGCGCGCGAACTTGATCGCATTCCAAATTTGTAATGAGTGTCAAGCTTAATTCTTGAGATAATTGCAAAACGGTGCGGAAATGATTCTGGCCAACAACGAATCTCAGAAGAAATATAAACCTATCTTTCGGATTGAAAGAAGGGAGTTGAAATTAAACAGTTGAAGTTGAAGTACGCAGTTGAAGCTGCAGATTAAGTGAGCATTGAAGTAATATATTAAGTCGGAAGTATTAAGACCTGAGAATATTGCCGAAGGAATAAATCACAATAAACGAAAAGTAAGAACCATAATCCCCAAGTTTTTATTTCAGCACCTGTCGAAAGTCGGCAGCATTGCCCGACAGGTTAAAGGACCACAAAGGCGCCACTTTGGGGGTCATGGTCCGCTCAGGCTTGGGGGGAAAACGGAACTACAGGACGTCCCTCCGTAACTCTCCTGGGTGGGCAAGTCGACTTCTACCTCCACGCGGTGATCCCTGGTAACCAGGTCGTCTCGGTTGTAAGGGATAACTGAGACCTCCTGGGCAGACAGAAGCGGCGATTCCTCCCTCTATTCCCTGTATCCTCCCGTTGCCTGTACCCATGTTTCCGCCCCATCCTTCCTCCTTTTTGTCCCTGGGCTGGATTAAGGTGTTAGACGACCCGTGCCGATAATCAACCTGGCTGCGGGCCTAAATAAATAGCCCAGTCGCGAACGGAGAATCCGGTTACCTGGCGACCACCGGATTAAACAGCCTTGCCTGCACAAGGGGCTCTGTGCGGGTGGACCTCTATTCCCCATTACTCGTGGGACCAAAACGGACAACATAAAACTAATAAAAACAAAACAGACGATGTACGAAGGGAGGGAAAGGGCTGGATTGGAGGCCCCGGTCGTGGCGGAACCCGATGAGGGATTAGCTCCGACTGGGTGTGAGACACCAACGGGAGGTGTATCTGCTACCTCGGAAGAGGTCGCACAGCTTGCCCCCGGCTGGAAATCCAGTCAGCTGGACGACTCTGTCGTCAACGGGGTGCCAGGACTCCTAGCGGAACGGAACCGTTCATGGGTTTAGTTTCAAGGGACGAAGTTGAAGGTCTTTTGGTCTTCCAAAACTGAAGTAGAACCTCGGCATGTCAAACTGTACTACCTTGGATAACCTCTGGCGCCACTTCTTCCACGAGAGTGCTATCTCACCTGGCAACGGCTCATCCCAGCATACGTTTCTTCGGCATACCTAACGCATTAGTATTTTCGCTGAAATCGCAAAGTGACACAGGAAACCCTGCGAATCATATATTGACATTACTACGCTTTAAAGCTCTCGTTTTGTTGGATACCTTGATACCTATCATTACTGATAGCACTTTCGACGTAATTAAGCTTCAGGTTATACTTAAAGGTGTCTGTATTTGGCTGCAACCTCGGAAGAGGTCGTAGAGCTTGCCCCCCGCCCGAAAATTCAGTCAGCTGGACGACTCTGTGGTCAACGGGGTGCCGAGACTCCAAGCGGAACGGAACCGTTCAAGGGTTTAGTTCAGTGCTGGCCAAAACTTATACAATCATATTTTGTGCATGTGTGAAGTGTTGAGAGGTTGTTTTGCGGAAAAATTCTCTCTGCGCGGTACACTGAGAAGATTGTTGTTTTGGGTTGTTAAACTTGAAATCATACAGATGATTCTGCAATGAAATTGGGTTTACTATTTCTCAATTTATTCCTGTCCTGTGTCTCTTTACAAAAAATTTAGATGCGCGTCCCACCTTTTTATTGCAAATCATGCATTGCGGTTCGCGTAAAAAATTTTCAAAGAAAAAATAGTGATTCTTCCATTCCTTATTAAACATTTTGCTCATTGCAATCATAAAATAGTCTGGTCGCGATCTTGCTTGCTTGAAGTCTGCACGTCGACTGACTCACTTGATACGAACGATCAGTAGTGTCGGTGTGAAAACCCGACGACTTTTGACGTGTACATGTGAATAGCCGAGAGAAAAAATTAGCACGCGTGCCTATGGCGTGGCCAGCACTGGTTTAGTTCCAAGGGACGTCAGGACACCCATGTTGAGTCCGGGTGAAAGCGACGACGAGACGGATCCCAAGGTGTCTTCCAAGGGATTATTCGGGGGAAGCGGAAAGCCGGAAGGACGCGCCGCAGAAGTGGTCGCCTCAGCGATCTCTCGCAAGAGGGAGAAGCAGAGGAGTAAGCGGAAGCGGCAGGAAAGCATTGGAGAGATCCATAGCTAAGCTGACTTCTCGGCTCAGCGAGCTCTCCTCGTGTGGGACCAGTCTGGAAGAAGGCATGCCGGGTAAGAGGTTCAGAGGTGACACCTCAGCGACCTCGGTGCCAGGGAAGCTGGAAGCCGGCCGTCAGCAGAGTACTGCAGGTGGGGTGGAAGCCACTAAGTCAGTGCTGCAGGATGGCGATGCTTCGACCAGCAATAAAGGGCGGACTGCGGTTCCTCGGAAACGATCCGTCCCAGCTGGCCAAAGCTCGTCAACACACAGCAACGGGCCCGAGGCCAAACGGAGGTCTTTCGCGGGGGTCGCGGGGGGTGATCTCCTTGTCGGCATAGCGGACCTCTCCGGCGGGGAGCCATTGGAGGAAAGCCATCTGGCAACCTTCAAGGCCTCCCTGCTGAAGGCGCTGGACTCTCTGGACGGTGGAGGGGACATCGGGTTCGTTGGGAACGCCTACCTGGACAGTGGATTCATTGCCATTAGGTGCAAGAATCAGCAGTCAAGGGAATGGCTGTTCAAGGCTTCTGAGAAGCTGGGTGGTCTCTGGCAGGGGGCCAGACTGCGTCCGGAGAGCCTTTACGCTTTGAAGGATGAGAGGAGGATGGTGTTGGTGGTCCACGGAGCTACCGAGACCAAGGAAACCATCCTCAAGAGGCTTCAACGCCAGAACGGCTGCGTAAGGGATACCTCCAAATGGAGGGTTACCTTCGCGGAAAAGTTTGGCGAAGGGGCGAAAGTCGGGACTAGGCTGACGGTCTGGTGCCCAAAGGAAGAGGCAGAGGCCATCAAGGCCGCGGGGGGGAAACTCAACTGTGGTCTTGATCAAGCTGTGGTCATATTCCAGAGGGATCCAGCATGAGGCGAATACCGAGTCCGCGGGGACGGTGACTCACTCCTTCGGGAATGTAACACCGGGGCGGGAGGTGGGCCTGCGCGGACAAACTTTGCGGGTGTGTCACCTGAACATTCACCACAGTAGAGCAGCTTCAGCAATGATGATGCGACACTTTGAGGAAGATAAGCTGGACATAGCCTTGGTGCAGGAACCCTGGATACTCCATGGTAGTATTAAGGAACTATCTTGTAAAGGGACTAGCCTCTTTTTGTCGCTGGGTGAGGGCAAGAAGCGGACCTGTGTACTGGTGAGACGGGGTGTCCAAGCGATACTCATGACTCATCTGTGTTCTCAGGACCTAACGTGGCCCGTGGGCTAACCCCGGTCGTTACTAACTAGATTGAATTCATGCTGCGCCACAGGGCCGTAAATCTGCAATGTGGGAGTCATAGGCTAAGAGCGATAGTGACGAGGGTATGTCCCCAGGGAGGGGTGTTATCACCAATCCTTTGGAACAACACTGTTGACTCCTTGCTTCAAAGGCTGGACTCAAGGTGCATACATACAATAGGATATGCAGACGACATAGCGGTGATGGTGAGAGGGAAATATATTGACACCATGCGGGACGTAATGCATGGGGCGATCTCCACGGTAGAGGAATGGTGTAGAGAGCAGGGCCTTACCAACAATCCTAGATAGCAAACTTACCTGGAAGGAGTATGTGTTGGAGAGGACTAGAAAGGCAAAGGCGGTGCTCTTTCAGTGCAGAAGAGTGTGTAGCCTTAGATGGGGTATATCTCCAAACAAGGCACACTGGATCTACACTGCTATGGTTAGACCCTGTTTGACGTATGGATCAGTATCTGGTGGCATAAAGCAGATCAGATAACGATGAAGGCCGAACTGGATAGGGTCCAACGTCTGGCATGCATAGCCATCAGTGGTGCCATGCGCACCACCCCGACCTTCGCTCTGGAGGCGATGCTCGGGCTGCTACCGTTGGACTTATTCATTAAGAGGACGGCGGCAATGCGAATTCATAGGAACGCTGTATGGCGTTGTGCTGATTTACCAGCGGCAGGACATGGTCGCATTATTGACATTGTCCGTGCAAAGGTCAGCGATGTCTGCATGCCTATGGATGGTATGTGCAGGGTGCGAATCATCGATAGGTGACACGACACTCTGATCGCAGATGGCCGACTGCACGATGAGTGCAGCAAGCATGACCTAAACATCTTCACGGATGGGTCATTGATGGATGGAAGGGCAGGTGCAGGGGTCTTCTCTTCCGAGTTGAACCTCGGCTGTAAGCTCCATCTAGGAAAATACGTGTCCGTATATCAGGCCGAACTACTGGCCCTGATACATGCTCTGGACCATCTAATTGGCGATCAGGTGCGGAATAGCAGAATCCTGCTAGCACTGGATAACGAGGCAGTGATTAAGAGTATGGCGCGGACGAAAGTTAATTCCAGACTGGTGCTGGAGGCTGTCCAGAAGCTCAATGAGTGTGCCCAATACAACACTCTGTTGGGTCAAAGGGCACATAGGCACAGAACAGAACGAGAAAGCGGACGCTATTGCTAAGGAGGGGGCTGCTGACTGTTTTTGCGGGCCTTAGCCTAGAGTCGCTTGGGTCTTGCGGAGGATGGCGTCTGCAGGCTGTGCCTAAAAGATGAAGAGTCGGCGGATCACTTAGTGAACCATTGCCCGGCGCTGGCAGCCAGAAGACTCAGTATGAACGGTCGTAACGACGACGTTAGACGCTGGGATTCATGGTTTAAGAACGCACTTGCGTTGACAAGGGACTTGGTCATGAAGCGGGAGCTCGACTCGTTTGGCCGCCTGCAGTGACCAAGGGACGTAGGGGCGAAAAGGGACCTACTCGTTCTGGTCTGCTTCGACTATTCCCCCAAGGAAAGAGGACGGTTTTAGTGGGTAGTGCGCAAACAAGGGAGTCCCACACTGGTGTGCGTAAAAGCATTTCCTACCTCAATAAAAAAATAAAAAAAAAAAAAAAGGCGGCACCTTGGTGTCCGTGGTAGCTAGGCGAAAGGGATCCTCCTGCGGCATTTTGCCGGATCGCGATAGGAAAGGCCACACCGTCGGCACATCCATGCCCGTGGCACCGTCGTCCAAGGGATCCACCTGCGGCACCTTTGCCGGATCCCAACAGTAAGTCCACACGGTCGGTACATCCTTGCCCGTGGCACAAGCGTCCGTGGCCCTTCACGTCGAAGGACCAACGACGACAACCCCATCATATAAAAGCACTGTCAGTGATCCTTCTCGAGGAAGGATCTACGACATTACGTTTGTTCTGGTATCCTACTGGAGGATAACAGATACAACATTTTGGCGCAGCCGGTTTTACGATCTGAGGATCGCTCCTTTAAATCAAGTAAAGTAAAATGAATTATTTTTCATTTTACTAGTATTTTTAAACAATAAAGGAAAGTATAGAACAACAAACAAATCCGTTAGTATTTTTTAATAACAAATTCATTAATAGTAACCAGGCTAGCAGCGATAGCTGCAAGACAATAAATAAAATAAATTATGCTTAATTGCAAGTAACTCATTGCAACAAGAAGTAGGTCACAAACTTGGGCTTGAACTTCAAGCAAGGCCAGAAGCGAAAAAATTGCTAGCGAGCGGTAGCTGGTAGCAAAAACGCTAAAAAGAGCATGAAAAAAAAACAAACAATAAGAAAAACAAAAAGTACGTCAGGCATCGGGCGAACAGAATTGAGCCACGAGCTCGAATTACAAAAAAAAATAATATAATAAAAATAATATATGTATATTATATAAGCGTACGAATGTACAAATGTTTACAACGTGTTCAGCCAAAAGGGTGTCAATGAGCCGTATTAAAGCTGAATAAGCAAAAGTTAATTGCTTGTAGAGAATCAATTAAAGTTTTAATTGGATCTAAAAATATCCAAAATTCATACTTAGAACAATAAGTATAGGACACTTAGTGGCCGAGTCGCTACACGAACAAGCATATTTAGCATTAGAAAAAGACCATAGGGATTTGAAAAGACAGGTAAGAGAACTAGTGACAAAAGTTAAGTGCGTGAAGTTAAATTCGTAAATCCGACGCGACTTTAGCAAAGACACAAACCAAAATACGAATTTAGATTCGTGAATAATTATAGTGCCAAGGTAAGGTGTCATTCAGATTTACTTATTCGTTTAGTAAAACATATAATCTGAAAACGGTTTGTATATTGTTGGAAAGGTCAATATATCAGCTACCTAATCCTGAAAAATTCAGCAGTGCACAGGCAAGGATGTGGCGTCAGTGGCCAATGTTACTCAGTGTACCTCAGTGTACCAGTGTACAGTGTATGAGAAGCACTTCTCATACAAATTTTGTTCAACAAAAAACATAACATGGACAAACGTTGTATACAGTTCGAAAGGTCACTATATCAGCTACCTAACCCTGAAAAGTCTAGCCGTGCACAGGCAAGGATGTGGCGTCAGTGGCCAACGTTTGGTTACCCAGTGCACCTTCTCATACACTTCGACAAACACTTTGTTCAACAAAAAACATAACTTGGACAAACGTTGTATACAGTTCGAAAGGTCACTATATCAGCTACCTAACCCTGAAAAGTCTAGCCGTGCACAGGCAAGGATGTGGCGTCAGTGGCCAACGTTTGGTTACATAGTGCACCTTCTCATAGACTGTACTGTATACAACGTTTGTCCAAGTTATGTTTTTTGTTGAACAAAGTGTTTGTCGAAGTGTATGAGAAGGTGCACTGGGTAACCAAACGTTGGCCACTGATGCCACGTCCTTGCCTGTGCACGGCTAGACTTTTCAGGAATATATAGCTGATATAGTGACCTTTCGAACTGTATTCGAAACGTTGTCGTTTGTCAAAGTTATGTTTTTTGTACTTTTTGCAGAGTTCAGCTCGGTGGATTGGTTGTATTGGTATCCTTATATCTACTTAACAATTTCTATACCTTATAATACGTACAATGAGTGTGGTTGTGCCTACTCAGAACTAAGGGCAGAGTGCCACGCAGCAGACGGCTGTACAGTTTCCCTATGTAAAATCACCTAAGCAGGAGATTCTAGCCAGCGTGTTTCTCGGCGGAAGGCCTAAAGTAAGATGTTGGAAGACTCGGGTGCTTCCCAGCGGAAGGCCTTAGTTAGACAAGGGAAAAGCAGAAATGCTTCCCTGCGGAAGGTCGAAAGTAATGGCTTGGAAGCTCAGGTGCTTCCCGGCGGAAGGCCTTAATTTATCATACAAAATGCTGGTTAGGCTAATCTCCTGTTTAAGAGACTTTCCTATCGGTGGCGTGCAAATATGGTTGCACGTCGGTGGCCTGTGCCGATTGGTGAATGATAAGCCATTCACCGATGACCGAAGTCGATTGGTAATATATAAGAATATTACCGCTGGCCAAAGCCGATTAGTGAATGATAGTGCATTCACTGATGACCGAAGTCGATTAGTAATATATAAGAATATTACTGATGGCCGAAGCCGATTAGCGAATGATAGTGCATTCACTGATGACCGAAGTCGATTAGTAATATATAAGAATATTACTAATGGCCGAAGCCGATTAGCGAATGATAGTGCGTTCGTTGGTGACCGAAGTCGATTAGTAATATATAAAAATATTACTGCTGGTAATAGTAATATATAAAAATATTACTGATGGCCGAAGCCGATTAGTGAATGTATGAATATTACCGATAACCAGAGCTGATGGTGAATGACAGTACATTCACCGATGACCGAAGTCGATTAGCAATGTTAGCGATAGCAAAACTGGTAGGAAAGTTGCAAGATTGTTTTAAGATCTTAAGCATAAAGCTTACCTTATACTCAGCGCAACTCCAATTTCAATATTTTTGCCGCAGCCTTTTATGAGCTGGCTGTCGTAAACGGCACGTGAATCATATGCGCTTCTTGAACGCAAACTACAGACATTGATCATTACATTGGGTATTATGTACAGTGAATGTATGACGAAACCGGTTTTGTGTTTGTTTCTTTCTGTTTTTTGTGTGTACACAAGAGTACAAACACACATACTAAAAGAAATGATGTGCAGATTAAAAAAATGTTTTGATCGTTGGTGGGATTTGAACCTGCGATCTGCGGTTTGCTAAGCTCGGTTATGTTTTTTTTTAACAGGAGAATAATAAGAATGTTTTTGTCGCTTAACGCTGCGACTGTGTTTATGCTATTCTTCGTCACAAAGGTATATAAAACCAGTAAGAAAGCTATATTCGGCCTTGCCGAATCTTAGATACCCTACACCTTAAAAGTTTTTATGAATTTTTAGGAATTTTAGGAATTAAGTTTTTATGCCAATGCATTTTTTTATAAATTGATTCTATATTTATATGTCTATATTCGTTTTATTTGCTCGTTTACAAATCTGAACAAAGAATATTTATACAAAATTTCATATTAATTGATTACATATTATAAAATTACAGACTTATATAAGGATTTATGTAGGACGATTGTGCCATATTAGCCTTTCGTCCATGTAACCTAAAAGTATGCGCGCCACGCCCATTTTCTGCAACGTAAAATATAGTAATGTCGCTTGATATTAAAATTGTATTGTAATATCTTAAAAACTAGAAGAAATATGTGGTTATAAGGAAAGCTATCTTATAATCACATTTAATCACAGACGGGTATAAATAGTAGGCGTGGTCGTTACCCGTTTTCAAAACAAAATAATTGGCTTAGTATTTTTATTATTGTGTTCAAATTTAAGCTTTATTTCCGTGGTAATAAATTTGCTTTCATGAGCTATACTGTATAAGCAGTGTAAAAGTGTAAAAAACTTTTGCTGTAATAATGTTTTATTAGAAAATAAATTGTTATGTAAAGTTTGATTCAGAATGTTTATATATTTAACAATATAACCATTTGAGAGAGAACCTCTTTTACCTGTATAACCTAAAAGTGGGCGGATCACGCCCATATTCGGCATTTCAACGGATGAAGTTACTCTATACCCAGAAATGAAATTTTGTTGTCATAGCTGAAAAATAACGGCTGATATCACATTTTTACTAAAAAATAGGCGTGGTCGTGGACCGATTTTGCCCATTTTCAATACCAACCTGCACAAGAAACAATATTTCTGTAAAATTTCATCACGATATCTTCACCGGTGCTCCTGTGATCGTGATTTCAACAGACAGACATACGGACGGACATGGCTAAATCGACTCAGGAGGTCACCCTGATCAAGAATGTATATACTTTTCTATACCTATCGTCTCTATTTCTATGCGTTACACATTTCGTGACAAAGTGAATATACCTTAAGGTGTAGGGTATAAAAAAGCAAGAGAAGAAAAAAAAAGATTTTGTTTTCAGGGTGGAAACAAAACTAATTTCAAATTAAATTCAAATTCACATTTTCTTAGTGTTAATTCTTGTGTCTCTCGGTATTTTTGTTGTTTTTGTTGCTTTCGGTGTGTTTGGTGATTTCATTGTGTCTTTTGGTATTTTTGTTGATGGTTTTTGTTGTTTGCTGGATTGCGGGTGGTACCTCTGTTTAAAAGGTATGTCACTATTTACACGTATGACATGTTGGGCGACGCTGCATGGGGTGTTAATTCTCTCCATTCGAGTTTTTACGTCATTAATGATTTGTTGTAACTGGGCGTGATCTGGTGTTTCGTTTATTGTATGCAAACTATGGTGGTGGTTGGTGACACTGGGTACTACTTCCTGGTTGCCAATGGTGAGGTGGATGCCTGCTTTGTTCAAGAAATCCATTCCTAGAATTAATTCTTCGGTAATTCCTGGCATGAAATATATTTGGTGTTGGTATTGGTTCGTGCCTATTTTGATGGTCACCTCTCCCTGGTTTTGGGCCGGGATTATTTTTCCATTCCCTAGTGTAACTGGAATAGCTTGCTGTTGTGCGCGTGGTTGACGTTTGATATTCTTTTTTAAGTCAGTGCCCATAAACATGAGCAAAGCTCCGGTGTCGACGAGTGCCCTGACGGTGTGGTCATTGCATTGGACTTTCAGGTAGAAGCGGCCGATGACTGGTGGTACCTCGTTTACGTTTTGATGGCAGTGACAGTCACGGGATAGTCTTCCTGTGGTTCCACAATACGAACAAAAGAGTAATTTTCGTCCCCGGCAGTTGCTCCTGGTGTGTCCCGGTTGTCTGCAAGACCAACAATGCGTCTCTCGTACATAGGGTGTAGAAGTTATGCAGTTGTTGGAGTGGCGGTTGCTTCTAGTTTCTTCCCCTCGAATGTGCTCATATTCTTCTGCCAACGTCATGAGATCGTCAATGCTATGGAAGTCACTACGTTTCACGTATAACCGGTATTCTGGGCGGAGCCCTTCATATGCTCGCTCTATTTGCTGTTCTGTTCGTATATGAGGGTGTTGTATTAGCGACATGAGGCTCATTATGAAATCCATTGCCTTTTCGCGAGTGTTTTGTCTTCTTCGCATGATTTCTTCCTCGAGACGGTACAGATGCCGCGGTGGTTGGAAGAATTTTTCAGCGGCTGTTCGGAATTCTCGCCAAGTTTGTATTTCGTTTCTCTTATAGCGCCACCATTCTCGTGCTCTGTCTTTTAGAATTTCATTGAGTGGTAAGAGCAGATGGTCGTAATTGATTCTATAGCAATCGGCTAATTCTTCAATGGTTTCCAATAATTCGCTGAGTGGGCGGCTCCCATTGAAACTGAGACCCCATTTTCTAACCGTGTTCATGACGTCTACGTTGTTGTTGTTAGGGTTGCCTTCGGGTTGTGTTTTCATCAGTGGCGTAGTTGCCAGCGTGTGTTGTGTCAATCGTAGGCTTAGCGCCGTTGTGGTTCCTCTCTTGGTGCGTTGCATTTTGAAAAAGTCGCTGTCTGAGTTCTTTTAACGTTCCCTCTGCTGGTAATTCTAACTCTCTAAGACGTTCTTCTACCTCCTCCTTTTTGAGAGAGTAAATCCCGCTTAGGTTGGATGTTGTGGCATCCGTGTTGATACTTAGGGCCAGTTTTTCAGTGCTCGGTTATCGTCGTTTCTCAGTTAACCTTCGTGTAAACGACACATTATGTTTTTCATTGCTCGTTTAAACGTCGGTTAACCGGCCGATATTGCTCATTAAACTCCGGTAAATTTATCTTTTTAATAGATAAAGAAACAGGTGTTTCTCGAGTACAGACATTTACCTTTGTTCAAAACTATGCTAATAATTTTGTTTATTTGCACCATAACAGCTGTTCTCTTTGTAAAAATGAAAATATTGTCAAGTGCTGCCAAAAAACGTGCAGGTATATGCTAAATATTCATTGAATTTAGATAAATTCTGTATGAAATATAGATAAGATACGTTTAACATAGATAAGTTAAACTCGCACTGTAAAACTCAAATCTCAGTTAACTTTTGTTTGGCGTTTAACTAATCGCCGTTTAAACGCCGTTTAAACGAGCACTGAAAAACTGGGCCTTAGTGTTTGTTGTGTTTGTGCACTTTCTAACGTAAGTGCTTGACTCTCTGTCCTGTTTCTGGGTTCGCTTAAAAGGGTCTCGTAACCCTCCAAGTTATTCAACCGTCACACGAATTTCGAACGACTGTTTTCACAGTCTAGCACTGACTCTTTGCAGAGTTCAGCTCGGTGGATTGGTTGTATTGGTTTTATCCTTATATCTACTTAACAATTTCTATACCTTATAATACGTACAATGAGTGTGGTTGTGCCTACTCAGAACTAAGGGCAGAGTGCCATGCAGCAGACGGCTGTACAGTTCCCTATGTAAAATCACCTAAGCAGGAGATTCTAGCCAGCGTGTTTTTCGACGGAAGGCCTTAGTTAGACAAGGGAAAAGCAGAAATGCTTCCCTGCGGAAAGTCGAAAGTAATGGCTTGGAAGCTCAGGTGCTTCCCGGCGGAAGGCCTTAATTTATCACACAAAATGCTAGTTAGGCTAATCTCCT
Source organism: Myopa testacea (assembly GCA_949629155.1). NCBI lineage: Eukaryota > Metazoa > Arthropoda > Insecta > Diptera > Conopidae > Myopa > Myopa testacea. The sequence goes on along the minus strand of OX451346.1, from coordinate 19,459,387 downwards.
GTTTAAGAGACTTTCCTATCGGTGGCGTGCAAATATGGTTGCACGTCGGTGGCCTGTGCCGATTGGTGAATGATAAGGCATTCACCTGCGTCACCTTTGCCGGATCCCAACAGTAAGTCCACACGGTCTGCACATCCTTGCCCGTGGCACAAGCGTCCGTGGCCCTTCACGTCGAAGGACCAACGACGACAACCCCATCATATAAAAGCACTGTCAGTGATCCTTCTCGAGGAAGGATCTACGACATTACGTTTGTTCTGGTATCCTACTGGAGGATAACAGATACAACAGCAGACCCATGTCAGATACAAGAAGAACTTGCAGAATCATTTCGCGTTGAACATCAAACAATTTTAAAACGTTTAATATATGTTTCTACAGCCAAAAAATTATACATAAACATATAGTACACCCAACACATCCGGGTGTCTAACGAGTTTGTACAGAGGCGTAAACGTTTTGTTCGTTTGTTTATACATATATCTTATATTTCAATCGGTTATTTATAAGACATCAGTCTGTAGTAGTTGTAGTGTATGTAGTTGTAAGAAAAGTAGTTAAGCTAAAATATTTCGAAGTGGATTGCTACCACTGTCCATAGCAATCAAGTTGTTCCAAACTTTGTTTCCAAACCAAATTGAACAATATAAAACTTGTGTTTTAACCCGTGAATGTGACTAGTTGAGTGATCAAATCCAAAAATAATAATAGAATTAATTATATCATGGCTAATGATGATTGATCAAGCACTTAGCTATGAAGAAAGAGAACAGTACATAACTTCAGACGCGATAACTTCTGCCAATTTGAACGTTCATTGGCAGATGAAGGGAGCAATAGCGAATGTCAATGCAGATGATTTAGATGCTGACGAATTACAGTTACCAGAATATAATCCAGCTGATGAAATAATTATTCAGCCAGAGATGGTACAATTTGATCAGAACAACCACCACATTCTCGCAGATTTTTATCGCATAATATTATTAGATGCTCCAAAACGGGACCATTACGTAGAACAAAAGGTCTTAGTATTATACATATATTCAAAATGTTGATGTCAGCCGAGGTATGTGATATAATAATTCGAGAAACCACTAGAAAAGCAACCCAGTGTTCCAAACGTGAACAAGAAGAAAACCCAACCCGTATATGGAAACCTATTACTAGATCTGAACTTGACGCTTATCTGGGAATACTTTTGTTAGCTGGTGTCACACATTCTAATTATGTACACACAACTGATGTACGGAAAACTAACTCGCATCAGTTGTATCGTGCTTCAATGGGTCTTCAATGTTTTTGGGCTATCTGTCGTTTTATCAGATTTGATAATGGAAATACACGCCAGCAACGTCAACAAACTGACAAAGCAGCAGCCATATCTGACATTTTCCTTATGTTGAATAGAAATCTTCAGTGCAACTATATAACAGGACCAACGTCATTGTTCATGAACAACTTTATCGCGATGGGACTCGATTCACTCAATATACGAGGTCTGATCAAAACATAACCGTTATTTTCAAATTTCGTGAGTTACGTATGTTCGATTTTCGCATTTTTTTCTGTTATGTTGGTACACATGTCTGTTATATATGTTGGCAATATCAGCCATTTTGGATTGTCAGTTTGTTTTTGACAGATAAAAAGGTTAGTCGTGTTTTGGTGTGCTCTTCGATTTTCGTGGGAATTGTGGGAAAAACAATCATGGATTTTGCACCATGAAAACGCACCAGCTCACACATCGATGCTTGTGCGTGAGTTTTTGGCCAAAAACAAAACCGATCTTCGATTTTTGTGAGAATTGTGGGAAAAACAATCATGGATTTTGCACCATGATAACGCACCAGCTCACACATTGATGCTTGTGCGTGAGTTTTTGGCCAAAAACAAAACCGTTATCATGCCTCAACCACCGTATTCACCGGACTTGGCCCCCGCTGACTTTTTCCTCTTCGTTTTGCGAAGATTGAGGAGATAAAAGAAAAATCGAAACAGGAGTTGGCGATACAAAAAAGCGCGTTTCAGAAGTGTTTCGAGGATTGCAAAAAACGCCGGCATAAGTGTATTATATCTGAGGGGGATTACTTTGAATGGGACAAGATAGTTATTGATGAATAAATTAATACTTTTTGAAAAAATTTAAAATAACGGTTATTTTTTTACCAGACCTCGTATACCTTCCAAACTGGCGAAGTATGAAATCAAGGTTTGGTGGGTGCTATTACTTCTTATCCAATCAAAGGACAAATTTATACTCGTATGACGCCTTCTGGAGAAAGAAATCAAGGAAAACGTGTGCTCAAAGATTTATGTTGCAATCTGTTTCGTAACACTGGAAACATCGTATGTGACAACTTTTCTACCAGTTATAATTTGACTTCTACTCTAATATTAGAGTACAATTTGTCAATATTGGACACTGTAAACAAAAGACGTACATTTGCACCAGCCGAATTTTCTATTCCAAAAGAAAAGCAGTTCAATCTTTGGATTTAGCAACAACATAACTATATGTTCATATCTTCCAAAAATATAAAAATCGGTTGTGCTTCTTTCCACTTCTCATTATAACACAGAAGTTGGAAGTCGTAAAAGAAATCCAAAAATCATACTCGACTACAATAGAAGCAAAGGAGGCGTTGACAATATGGACAATAACCTTGGCGAATATTTAAAGAAGAGAAGAATTTAAAGATGGCCTTTGGCTTTTTTTTACAACATTTTATATGTGGCTGCATTTGCAGCATGCGTGTTATATGTACGTGGAAAATAGCCCACACTGGAAAACATGAACAAATCGTAGATCACTCTTCCTACAACAGTTGAGTGAACAATCAGCCATGGCAGAAATGCGCAATCGTTCACGAAATGCACAATTCATGCGAAATTTTCCCTCTCCTAGTGGAATGGAAAGCATGTTGGGCCGCCCAGTAATATCAACTGTTGAAAACCTTCCAACACGCGCTCAAGAAGAACGCGACAATTCTGATAGAACCAATCAGAAAGGAAATTGTTGCATATGTTCGAGAAGATCAGCACGAAAAGCCTGCAAAGAACCACAAATTTTTATCAAATAAATAAAAAATTATGATTTATGTATAATGAAACAAAAATGTTTTTCTTCATTTCTAAGGGCCAGTTTTTCAGTGCTCGGTTATCGTGCTTTCTCGGTTAAACTGCATTTAAACCACACATTGTGTTTTTCAGTACAAGTTTAAACGGCGTTTAACCGGCCAATATTGGTTAGTTAAATTCCGGTTAAACTCCGGTAAATTTATCTTTTTAATAGATAAAGAAACAGTTGTTTCTTTGAGTACAGACATTTACCTTTGTTCATAACTATGCTAATAATTTTGTTTATTTGCACCAGACATCTGTTCCCTTTGTAAAAATGAAAATATTGACAAGTGCTGCCAAAATCGGTTTAGGTATACGCTAAATATTCGTTGCATTTAGATAAATTATCCATGAAATATAGATAAGATACGTTTAACATAGATAAGTTAAACTCACACTGTAAAACCCAAATCTCAGTTAACTTTTGTTTGACGTTTAACTAAACGTCGTTTAAACGCCGTTGAAACGAGCACTGAAAAACTGGGCCTTAATCTAATTCAATTTAATTCAATTATGTTATTGTTTAGTTGTTTATATATAAACTAAGCAAATTGCTTTATAGTTTGATTAAAAACATTCAAGATCAGTATAAGAAATTTAAAATCTATTTTTTAGTTAAATAGGCTGAGTTTGAAAAATGAATGACATTGACAGGATGACAGGATATTCAGTATAAAAATCGGTACAGGCATTCCGAAGAGGTTCATGCTGTTGAATATGAAGATCTGCTGGAACTTAGATGAAGATGTTCATATAAGGTATATAATAGCTTAGCGATGTATGGATCATGCCTTTGCCCATCGCTTTATAGAACCTAATGTGCTGTTCGCTCGGCTAGATATGCGGCTAATATGACTATTGAAGCGTAATTTTCTATCAAGGATTACTCCTAGATCATCTACAACTTTAACTAGCTGCAAATTCTTGCCACAAATAGTGTAATTGAAGAAAAAAGGACTATGACAACGGGAAGAAGTTATTTGTTTGCACTTCGTTAGATTTATTTCCATGCAATTGATGTTACCCCATGCGTTTAGGGAATCCAAACCCAATTGTAGGAGACTCGCGCCAATTCAATCTTTATATGACAGAAAAAGTTTCACGTCGTCCGCAAGCATTAAGACATTCACATTCTTAATAGCCTATGGTAGATCATTAATGTAAACCAGGAGTAGCAGTTGTCCCAAATGACTCCCTTGAGGTACACCTGAAAGAACAGGAATCTGAGTCCGATTGTTGAGATAAGAGAGTATCTCCGTGTATACTCCGATATATTTGTTCAGCAATAATCCACTCAAAGAACTTAGGCAGCGCACTAATTTCGGCAATGCCGCATTCATTTCTTACATCACATCTATTACCAGATTTATGAAACGGTATAATAAAAGATTTCTAAGGTTTTGGAAAAAAGCCAGATCGTAAAAAATAATCAAATAATGCTGTGATAATCGCCGCTAGTTTCCCTGCACAGTATTTAAGAATGCATGCTGGTAATCCATCAGGTCCCGAATTATAGATGCACTTTATAGTTTTCAAAGCATTTAGAAAAATCTCTACATCAATTATTGGTAGACTTATACATCCCGAAGAAATGGGGATTGGGTATTTCACTAAACTACAATTTAAGGATGAATATGTAGATTCAAAGAAGTCAGCAAACATATTGTAAATAGTTCCAGAATCATCAGATTTGCGATGATCAAGCTTCATAACTTCAAAGATCTCGATAATCTTCGTAACGGTACTGAATATTTAAAACAATTTAGAAAGGTGGTATTAAATGATAAGACTGCGGCATCCAAAATCTCTGCGTACAAATTTACCGTAAGATGTAAGGTAGACTTCCTATTAATATTTTATAGGTGTCTTTGATTGAAAGTGATTTTGAGTCTTCATAGCCATGAAATTGGCTTTGCGAAAGCATAAATCCCTCCTCTTTGCAGAACTGCATGTATTGGATGTAGGAGAATGTTCTGAGCGCTGTAAAACTTTTAATTCCAACGTCGGGTTTTAAATATCTTCAGGTCGTACTAAAGGCGAAGTCTTCGATAGAATTGAGGAATCGTCACATTTTCCCCAACTAACGTGAGACAAGTTGAAATCACCAAGAACAATGAGATGATCGGTACGTCTCAGTTTATAAGACACTTCTCTTATACAGCCAACGTGCTTGATTTGAATATTGTAAGGAGAATTAGGTGGGATGTAGGGATTAGATGGGATCTTTTGTAACAAATCTTTTGTGACAAAGATACTTAAGAAGCCAATCTTCACGTATACACAGCAGAAGTATATTTCCTTGTAGCAACTAATTACTTTCTCTCGTGAAAAGTAAGTAGGGTCTACCGCACGTTAAATGCCACGTTTCAGTAAGAACAATGATGTTATAATCAATGTCAATGCTTTTTAATAAAAGGTCAGTCATTTTAGCATTGAGTCCTATGACATTTTGATAAAGGATCTCAGAAACATATGTCCCTATGTTTTTTCATCTAGCACTAGCACGAGTTGTGTCTGTAGCAGAATTTGCAGAGTTTGAGGGGGTATTCCTAGGCCTAAACACATATTCATGTACAATGGTATAATCAGGCCAAAAAGTGGGATCCAAAACACGTTTTAACAAATGATCCGGTAGGTTTATATTAAATGATGTATAGGATTTCCTAACACGAAAATTAAATTTTGATATAGTGTAACGAAGTTTCCCCGGTCGTCCGGGTTTATAGCTGAGATAGCTCGCCAGCTGTCCAAGGTTCGATTACAGAAAAAATTTGTTTGTTGGTTTCAGGCCCTTGTCTTTATTGTGCTTATCTAAGTGGTACAATGTTGGCGTTGTTTTACTTATATTACGTACTAACCAGCCGGTCCTACGGCGCACGGACTCTGGGGTAACGCAAGGTGGACGTTGGCGTCTCGTGGTCGCAGTCCAAGTCTTTGCACAATTCCGAGGAAAGATGGTTCGGAAACACGCAATGCCAAGAAAGCTGTTCGGAGACCCATAGTGCTTTCACTCAGAGGATAGTTGTCGATTTGGGGGGCAAACGATGACGACTGGATTTGTGGCTAATTCGAACAATCGTTTGATTGATTGGCAAAGCTGTCCGGAGACAAGGCTTTCAACCAACCAACTGGTTGTCGCGTTTAGGATCAAGTTCCCGAGAATCTGCGTTGGCTCTAACAATTGTTTGGTTGAGTGGCAAGGCTGTCCGGAGACTCGTAATGCCAGCAAGGCTGTCCGTAGACGCGCAATGCTTTCAACCAACCAACTGGTTATCGCGTTTAGGATCAAGTTCCCGAGAATCTGCGTTGGCTCGAACAATTGTTTGGTTGAGTGGCAAGGCTGTCCGGAGACCCGAAGTGCTCTCAATTATTATAAAAATCGCGTTTTAATTTGTTTTTTCCATAGTTGGTTTGAGAATTTGCGATTATTCCAATTTTCTTTTCACTTTGTGCAGTTGTTCGGTACTTAATAGTATATAGACAAACACAGTGTGTTACAGTGCATCTGAAACGGAGTATTAAACTTACCGCGTGTAAAAAACTTCCGTTGTTCAGAAACAAACTTCGCGTTTAAACTTTTCGTTGTTCAGAAATACACTTCGAAAATAAACCTCGCGTTGGAAATCTATGAAGGAAACGAACGAAACTCACTTTGTCCACTGTTGGTTAACGTCGATTGTCAAAAAAAATATATTTTCCCTGGTGGCTTTGCGTTACTTACCCAGGCTGCGAATTTCTAGTACACGTCCGATGATCTTCATCGCGCACCAGCAACTGAACTCATCGCCTTCTGCTCAGTTCAGTCATGGAGCTCTTCCGCGTGTCTGTTCGTTCACTCGTTGAGTTTTAATTCCTTGTTGTTTTTGCTTGTTCCTCTCTTGTTTTACGTGTTCAGGGTGTGATGGCTTAATTACAGCCTTATCTCGTATTTTTAAACGCAAACGCAAACTCAAACGCGACTTAAACGCAATGCGTTCCAAATGGTATGATCAAACTTTTTCGAGTAGACCGCGCTTCAGTTTTGAGGAGAAACACAAAGATAAACAAACTTTACGTAGTCTGGCAGACTTCCCCTGCTTGCAGAACACAAAGAGTATTTTCAGGAATCCCAATGAATTAGTGCTATAATTGATGTATGGCAACAATTTGTACAACAAAAGCAAATCTGATAATGCGCACACAATGTTTACATATTGATATTGTGTTTATTATCGCGTGCTCTTTATGTGAGAGTGAATATAGCAGCAATATTCCTCGTGCGACTACCAGAGCGCAGCGTCATAGCGTGGAACCAAATACGGGGATACTCAGAAGAGGGACAATTCGGATCTTTTACATATGCCGGAGCTTCAGTATTTCTAATATTATTTGTTACTTATGTTGTGCATTAATTTATTTTATATAATGAACAGGTTTATGACGACCTACGCATGATAAAATAAATAATTCTGAATCTTTTGGCCGTGCATAAAAAAAATTGTACGAGCCACTGTTCAGAATCACACCAAACGCGAGCATTTTGCGATCGTCTGGTTTGAGAGACTTTTTCCACGATATAGTTCATCCATCATGCCACAAATACGTAGTGAAGTGTGCTAAGCATGTAAATTACCAACAAAACTGCGTTTGCGTTTGGTTCCGCGTTTCGAGTGCGTTTGAGAGTTTTACAAATTTTTCTCTCTCAATTCTTCGAAAAATACGAAAAGCACAAAACAAAACGCGAAATAAACGCAACGCGAAAAGATCCATGATAAGGCTGTTAAACTTAATCTTAATTACTATTACTATTATTAAATTACACTCCATTGTTATACAAAATTAATTAATTCATTTTAAATAATAAACATTTGTTATAAAAAATTAACACTTCATTGTAATAATAACATAAAGGTATAATATATGTAATACAGATGTGAAAGATGTGGTGTGTCTCCGAGGTATCCAAAATCGTATCCAAAATGTGGCGGGCAAAATGGTGACGTCAATTTTGTTCTTCACAATAGATACATCAATATCACGTTGCTCTAGTTGGCAACAGATGTGATTACGAATGTACTCCGAGACCCTGATTGTTTTGCATCCACGAAATTTGCACATTATTACAAAACAAAAATTTATAAAGGGTAGTTGTATAAAAAAGTTTTCGAGAGAAAACTTGAGATATTTGAAATAAAATTTAAACTTTTTAAAAGTTTAATAGTCCATTTCAGATGCACTGTAACACACTGTGTTTGTCTATATACTATGAAGTCCCGAACAACAGCACAAAGTGCAAAGAAAATTGTAATAATCGCAAATTCTCAAACCAACTATGCAAAATCACAAATTAAAAGGCGATTTTTATAAAAGTGCGTGAAGATAAATTCGTAAATGCGACGATAACTTAGCAAAGATCTGAACCCTAAACACGAATACGAATTTGAATTTTGTACTCATTCCAAAGTAATGGCTTCAATAGCAGCGCTCTTTTGTTCAACGAAATATATATTTTGAGCAACAAATATGCATATTTCAAAAGAATAATATATATACTTCAAAGATTAAGCTTAATTTTGAAAAAATTTTTACATTTGTGGAAGTGAGGTGTCTCAGACGGTGAAGCTTCTTCCCCAATATTCAGCGATAAGTTTTGTTCAACGAAAAACATAACTTGGTCAAGTGGAATATAAGGTTCGATAGCCTACTCCAATACCTGTCAGAATCAGTAAAAACTTTTAGTGCACTCGGAAGGATTTGGTCACCATGGCCATTTGAAGTTGGCCTTACCCAGTGCAATTTTTCATGATTTTTCAGCGAAAAATTTTGTTCAACGAAAAACATAACTTGGCTAAGCGGAATATAAGGTTCGATAGCCTACTCCAATACCTTTCAGAATCAGTAAAAACTTGTAGTGCACTCGGAAGGATTTGGTCACCATGGCCATTTGAAGTTGGCCTTACCCAGTGCAATTGTGCTATTTTCATGATTTTTCAGCGAAAAATTTTGTTCAACGAAAAACATAACTTGGCTAAGCGGAATATAAGGTTCGATAGCCTACTCCAATACCTTTCAGAATCAGTAAAAACTTTTAGTGCACTCGGAAGGATTTGGTCACCATGGTCATTTGAAATTGGCCTTACCCAGTGCAATTGTGCTATTTTCATGATTTTTCAGCGAAAAATTTTGTTCAACGAAAAACATAACTTAGCTAAGCGGAATATAAGGTTCGATAGCCTACTCCAATACCTTTCAGAATCAGTAAAAACTTTTAGTGCACTCGGAAGGATTTGGTCAAAATGGCCATTTGAAGTTGGCCTTACCCAAGCAATTGTGCTATTTTCATGATTTTTCAGCGAAAAATTTTGTTCAACGAAAAACATAACTTAGCTAAGCGGAATATAAGGTTCGATAGCCTACTCCAATACCTTTCAGAATCAGTAAAAACTTTTAGTGCACTCGGAAGGATTTGGTCACCATGGCCATTTGAAGTTGGCCTTACCCAGTGCAATTTTTCATGATTTTTCAGCGAAAAATTTTGTTCAACGAAAAACATAACTTGGCTAAGCGGAATATAAGGTTCGATAGCCTACTCCAATACCTTTCAGAATCAGTAAAAACTTTTAGTGCACTCGGAAGGATTTGGTCACCATGGTCATTTGAAGTTGGCCTTACCCAGTGCAATTGTGCTATTTTCATGATTTTTCAGCGAAAAATTTTGTTCAACGAAAAACATAACTTGGCTAAGCGGAATATAAGGTTCGATAGCCTACTCCAATACCTTTCAGAATCAGTAAAAACTTTTAGTGCACTCGGAAGGATTTGGTCACCATGGCCATTTGAAGTTGGCCTTACCCAGTGCAATTTTTCATGATTTTTCAGCGAAAAATTTTGTTCAACGAAAAACATAACTTGGCTAAGCGGAATATAAGGTTCGATAGCCTACTCCAATACCTTTCAGAATCAGTAAAAACTTTTAGTGCACTCGGAAGGATTTGGTCACCATGGTCATTTGAAGTTGGCCTTACCCAGTGCAATTGTGCTATTTTCATGATTTTTCAGCGAAAAATTTTGTTCAACGAAAAACATAACTTGGCTAAGCGGAATATAAGGTTCGATAGCCTACTCCAATACCTTTCAGAATCAGTAAAAACTTTTAGTGCACTCGGAAGGATTTGGTCACCATGGTCATTTGAAGTTGGCCTTACCCAGTGCAATTGTGCTATTTTCATGATTTTTCAGCGAAAAATTTTGTTCAACGAAAAACATAACTTGGCTAAGCGGAATATAAGGTTCGATAGCCTACTCCAATACCTTTCAGAATCAGTAAAAACTTTTAGTGCACTCGGAAGGATTTGGTCACCATGGTCATTTGAAGTTGGCCTTACCCAGTGCAATTGTGCTATTTTCATGATTTTTCAGCGAAAAATTTTGTTCAACGAAAAACATAACTTGGCTAAGCGGAATATAAGGTTCGATAGCCTACTCTAATACCTTTCAGAATCAGTAAAAACTTTTAGTGCACTCGGAAGGATTTGGTCACCATGGTCATTTGAAGTTGGCCTTACCCAGTGCAATTGTGCTATTTTCATGATTTTTCAGCGAAAAATTTTGTTCAACGAAAAACATAACTTGGCTAAGCGGAATATAAGGTTCGATAGCCTACTCCAATACCTTTGAGAATCAGTAAAAACTTTTAGTGCACTCGGAAGGATTTGGTCACCATGGCCATTTGAAGTTGGCCTTACCCAGTGCAATTTTTCATGATTTTTCAGTGAGACATTTTGTTCAACGAAAAACATAACTTGGCTAAGTGGTATATAAGGTTCGATAGCCTACTCCAATACCTTTCAGAATCAGTAAAAACTTTTAGTGCACTCGGAAGGATTTGGTCACCATGGCCATTTGAAGTTGGCCTTACCCAGTGCAATTTTTCATGATTTTTCAGCGAAAAATTTTGTTCAACGAAAAACATAACTTGGCTAAGCGGAATATAAGGTTCGATAGCCTACTCTAATACCTTTCAGAATCAGTAAAAACTTTTAGTGCACTCGGAAGGATTTGGTCACCATGGCCATTTGAAGTTGGCCTTACCCAGTGCAATTTTTCATGATTTTTCAGTGAGACATTTTGTTCAACGAAAAACATAACTTGGCTAAGTGGTATATAAGGTTCGATAGCCTACTCCAATACCTTTCAGAATCAGTAAAAACTTTTAGTGCACTCGGAAGGATTTGGTCACCATGGTCATTTGAAGTTGGCCTTACCCAGTGCAATTGTGCTATTTTCATGATTTTTCAGCGAAAAATTTTGTTCAACGAAAAACATAACTTGGCCTTACCCAGTGTAATTGTGCTATTTTCATGATTTTTCAGCGAAAAATTTTGTTCAACGAAAAACATAACTTGGCTAAGCGGAATATATGGTTCGATAGCCTACTCCAATACCTTTCAGAATCAGTAAAAACTTTTAGTGCACTCGGAAGGATTTGGTCACCATGGCCATTTGAAGTTGGCCTTACCCAGTGCAATTGTGCTATTTTCATGATTTTTCAGCGAAAAATTTTGTTCAACGAAAAACATAACTTGGCTAAGCGGAATATAAGGTTCGATAGCCTACTCTAATACCTTTCAGAATCAGTAAAAACTTTTAGTGCACTCGGAAGGATTTGGTCACCATGGCCATTTGAAGTTGGCCTTACCCAGTGCAATTTTTCATGATTTTTCAGCGAAAAATTTTGTTCAACGAAAAACATAACTTGGCTAAGCGGAATATAAGGTTCGATAGCCTACTCTAATACCTTTCAGAATCAGTAAAAACTTTTAGTGCACTCGGAAGGATTTGGTCACCATGGCCATTTGAAGTTGGCCTTACCCAGTGCAATTGTGCTATTTTCATGATTTTTCAGCGAAAAATTTTGTTCAACGAAAAACATAACTTGGCTAAGCGGAATATAAGGTTCGATAGCCTACTCCAATACCTTTCAGAATCAGTAAAAACTTTTAGTGCACTCGGAAGGATTTGGTCACCATGGTCATTTGAAGTTGGCCTTACCCAGTGCAATTGTGCTATTTTCATGATTTTTCAGCGAAAAATTTTGTTCAACGAAAAACATAACTTGGCTAAGCGGAATATAAGGTTCGATAGCCTACTCTAATACCTTTCAGAATCAGTAAAAACTTTTAGTGCACTCGGAAGGATTTGGTCACCATGGTCATTTGAAGTTGGCCTTACCCAGTGCAATTGTGCTATTTTCATGATTTTTCAGCGAAAAATTTTGTTCAACGAAAAACATAACTTGGCTAAGCGGAATATAAGGTTCGATAGCCTACTCCAATACCTTTCAGAATCAGTAAAAACTTTTAGTGCACTCGGAAGGATTTGGTCACCATGGCCATTTGAAGTTGGCCTTACCCAGTGCAATTTTTCATGATTTTTCAGCGAAAAATTTTGTTCAACGAAAAACATAACTTGGCTAAGCGGAATATAAGGTTCGATAGCCTACTCTAATACCTTTCAGAATCAGTAAAAACTTTTAGTGCACTCGGAAGGATTTGGTCACCATGGTCATTTGAAGTTGGCCTTACCCAGTGCAATTGTGCTATTTTCATGATTTTTCAGCGAAAAATTTTGTTCAACGAAAAACATAACTTGGCTAAGCGGAATATAAGGTTCGATAGCCTACTCCAATACCTTTCAGAATCAGTAAAAACTTTTAGTGCACTCGGAAGGATTTGGTCACCATGGTCATTTGAAGTTGGCCTTACCCAGTGCAATTGTGCTATTTTCATGATTTTTCAGCGAAAAATTTTGTTCAACGAAAAACATAACTTGGCTAAGCGGAATATAAGGTTCGATAGCCTACTCTAATACCTTTCAGAATCAGTAAAAACTTTTAGTGCACTCGGAAGGATTTGGTCACCATGGCCATTTGAAGTTGGCCTTACCCAGTGCAATTGTGCTATTTTCATGATTTTTCAGCGAAAAATGTTGTTCAACGAAAAACATAACTTGGCTAAGCGGAATATAAGGTTCGATAGCCTACTCCAATACCTTTCAGAATCAGTAAAAACTTTTAGTGCACTCGGAAGGATTTGGTCACCATGGCCATTTGAAGTTGGCCTTACCCAGTGCAATTGTGCTATTTTCATGATTTTTCAGCGAAAAATTTTGTTCAACGAAAAACATAACTTGGCTAAGCGGAATATAAGGTTCGATAGCCTACTCCAATACCTTTCAGAATCAGTAAAAACTTTTAGTGCACTCGGAAGGATTTGGTCACCATGGTCATTTGAAGTTGGCCTTACCCAGTGCAATTGTGCTATTTTCATGATTTTTCAGCGAAAAATTTTGTTCAACGAAAAACATAACTTGGCTAAGCGGAATATAAGGTTCGATAGCCTACTCTAATACCTTTCAGAATCAGTAAAAACTTTTAGTGCACTCGGAAGGATTTGGTCACCATGGCCATTTGAAGTTGGCCTTACCCAGTGCAATTGTGCTATTTTCATGATTTTTCAGCGAAAAATTTTGTTCAACGAAAAACATAACTTGGCTAAGCGGAATATAAGGTTCGATAGCCTACTCCAATACCTTTCAGAATCAGTAAAAACTTTTAGTGCACTCGGAAGGATTTGGTCACCATGGTCATTTGAACGAAAAACATAACTTGGCTAAGCGGAATATAAGGTTCGATAGCCTACTCCAATACCTTTCAGAATCAGTAAAAACTTTTAGTGCACTCGGAAGGATTTGGTCACCATGGTCATTTGAAGTTGGCCTTACCCAGTGCAATTGTGCTATTTTCATGATTTTTCAGCGAAAAATTTTGTTCAACGAAAAACATAACTTGGCTAAGCGGAATATAAGGTTCGATAGCCTACTCTAATACCTTTCAGAATCAGTAAAAACTTTTAGTGCACTCGGAAGGATTTGGTCACCATGGTCATTTGAAGTTGGCCTTACCCAGTGCAATTGTGCTATTTTCATGATTTTTCAGCGAAAAATTTTGTTCAACGAAAAACATAACTTGGCTAAGCGGAATATAAGGTTCGATAGCCTACTCCAATACCTTTCAGAATCAGTAAAAACTTTTAGTGCACTCGGAAGGATTTGGTCACCATGGCCATTTGAAGTTGGCCTTACCCAGTGCAATTTTTCATGATTTTTCAGCGAAAAATTTTGTTCAACGAAAAACATAACTTGGCTAAGCGGAATATAAGGTTCGATAGCCTACTCTAATACCTTTCAGAATCAGTAAAAACTTTTAGTGCACTCGGAAGGATTTGGTCACCATGGTCATTTGAAGTTGGCCTTACCCAGTGCAATTGTGCTATTTTCATGATTTTTCAGCGAAAAATTTTGTTCAACGAAAAACATAACTTGGCTAAGCGGAATATAAGGTTCGATAGCCTACTCCAATACCTTTCAGAATCAGTAAAAACTTTTAGTGCACTCGGAAGGATTTGGTCACCATGGTCATTTGAAGTTGGCCTTACCCAGTGCAATTGTGCTATTTTCATGATTTTTCAGCGAAAAATTTTGTTCAACGAAAAACATAACTTGGCTAAGCGGAATATAAGGTTCGATAGCCTACTCTAATACCTTTCAGAATCAGTAAAAACTTTTAGTGCACTCGGAAGGATTTGGTCACCATGGCCATTTGAAGTTGGCCTTACCCAGTGCAATTGTGCTATTTTCATGATTTTTCAGCGAAAAATGTTGTTCAACGAAAAACATAACTTGGCTAAGCGGAATATAAGGTTCGATAGCCTACTCCAATACCTTTCAGAATCAGTAAAAACTTTTAGTGCACTCGGAAGGATTTGGTCACCATGGCCATTTGAAGTTGGCCTTACCCAGTGCAATTGTGCTATTTTCATGATTTTTCAGCGAAAAATTTTGTTCAACGAAAAACATAACTTGGCTAAGCGGAATATAAGGTTCGATAGCCTACTCCAATACCTTTCAGAATCAGTAAAAACTTTTAGTGCACTCGGAAGGATTTGGTCACCATGGTCATTTGAAGTTGGCCTTACCCAGTGCAATTGTGCTATTTTCATGATTTTTCAGCGAAAAATTTTGTTCAACGAAAAACATAACTTGGCTAAGCGGAATATAAGGTTCGATAGCCTACTCTAATACCTTTCAGAATCAGTAAAAACTTTTAGTGCACTCGGAAGGATTTGGTCACCATGGCCATTTGAAGTTGGCCTTACCCAGTGCAATTGTGCTATTTTCATGATTTTTCAGCGAAAAATTTTGTTCAACGAAAAACATAACTTGGCTAAGCGGAATATAAGGTTCGATAGCCTACTCCAATACCTTTCAGAATCAGTAAAAACTTTTAGTGCACTCGGAAGGATTTGGTCACCATGGTCATTTGAAGTTGGCCTTACCCAGTGCAATTGTGCTATTTTCATGATTTTTCAGCGAAAAATTTTGTTCAACGAAAAACATAACTTGGCTAAGCGGAATATAAGGTTCGATAGCCTACTCTAATACCTTTCAGAATCAGTAAAAACTTTTAGTGCACTCGGAAGGATTTGGTCACCATGGCCATTTGAAGTTGGCCTTACCCAGTGCAATTGTGCTATTTTCATGATTTTTCAGCGAAAAATTTTGTTCAACGAAAAACATAACTTGGCTAAGCGGAATATAAGGTTCGATAGCCTACTCCAATACCTTTCAGAATCAGTAAAAACTTTTAGTGCACTCGGAAGGATTTGGTCACCATGGCCATTTGAAGTTGGCCTTACCCAGTGCAATTTTTCATGATTTTTCAGCGAAAAATTTTGTTCAACGAAAAACATAACTTGGCTAAGCGGAATATAAGGTTCGATAGCCTACTCTAATACCTTTCAGAATCAGTAAAAACTTTTAGTGCACTCGGAAGGATTTGGTCACCATGGTCATTTGAAGTTGGCCTTACCCAGTGCAATTGTGCTATTTTCATGATTTTTCAGCGAAAAATTTTGTTCAACGAAAAACATAACTTGGCTAAGCGGAATATAAGGTTCGATAGCCTACTCCAATACCTTTCAGAATCAGTAAAAACTTTTAGTGCACTCGGAAGGATTTGGTCACCATGGCCATTTGAAGTTGGCCTTACCCAGTGCAATTTTTCATGATTTTTCAGCGAAAAATTTTGTTCAACGAAAAACATAACTTGGCTAAGCGGAATATAAGGTTCGATAGCCTACTCTAATACCTTTCAGAATCAGTAAAAACTTTTAGTGCACTCGGAAGGATTTGGTCACCATGGCCATTTGAAGTTGGCCTTACCCAGTGCAATTGTGCTATTTTCATGATTTTTCAGCGAAAAATTTTGTTCAACGAAAAACATAACTTGGCTAAGCGGAATATAAGGTTCGATAGCCTACTCCAATACCTTTCAGAATCAGTAAAAACTTTTAGTGCACTCGGAAGGATTTGGTCACCATGGTCATTTGAAGTTGGCCTTACCCAGTGCAATTGTGCTATTTTCATGATTTTTCAGCGAAAAATTTTGTTCAACGAAAAACATAACTTGGCTAAGCGGAATATAAGGTTCGATAGCCTACTCTAATACCTTTCAGAATCAGTAAAAACTTTTAGTGCACTCGGAAGGATTTGGTCACCATGGTCATTTGAAGTTGGCCTTACCCAGTGCAATTGTGCTATTTTCATGATTTTTCAGCGAAAAATTTTGTTCAACGAAAAACATAACTTGGCTAAGCGGAATATAAGGTTCGATAGCCTACTCCAATACCTTTCAGAATCAGTAAAAACTTTTAGTGCACTCGGAAGGATTTGGTCACCATGGTCATTTGAAGTTGGACTTACCCAGTGCAATTGTGCTATTTTCATGATTTTTCAGCGAAAAATTTTGTTCAACGAAAAACATAACTTGGCTAAGCGGAATATAAGGTTCGATAGCCTACTCCAATACCTTTCAGAATCAATAAAAACTTTTAGTGCACTCGGAAGGATTTGGTCACCATGGTCATTTGAAGTTGGCCTTACCCAGTGCAATTGTGCTATTTTCATGATTTTTCAGCGAAAAATTTTGTTCAACGAAAAACATAACTTGGCTAAGCGGAATATAAGGTTCGATAGCCTACTCTAATACCTTTCAGAATCAGTAAAAACTTTTAGTGCACTCGGAAGGATTTGGTCACCATGGCCATTTGAAGTTGGCCTTACCCAGTGCAATTGTGCTATTTTCATGATTTTTCAGCGAAAAATTTTGTTCAACGAAAAACATAACTTGGCTAAGCGGAATATAAGGTTCGATAGCCTACTCCAATACCTTTCAGAATCAGTAAAAACTTTTAGTGCACTCGGAAGGATTTGGTCACCATGGTCATTTGAAGTTGGCCTTACCCAGTGCAATTGTGCTATTTTCATGATTTTTCAGCGAAAAATTTTGTTCAACGAAAAACATAACTTGGCTAAGCGGAATATAAGGTTCGATAGCCTACTCTAATACCTTTCAGAATCAGTAAAAACTTTTAGTGCACTCGGAAGGATTTGGTCACCATGGCCATTTGAAGTTGGCCTTACCCAGTGCAATTGTGCTATTTTCATGATTTTTCAGCGAAAAATTTTGTTCAACGAAAAACATAACTTGGCTAAGCGGAATATAAGGTTCGATAGCCTACTCTAATACCTTTCAGAATCAGTAAAAACTTTTAGTGCACTCGGAAGGATTTGGTCACCATGGCCATTTGAAGTTGGCCTTACCCAGTGCAATTGTGCTATTTTCATGATTTTTCAGCGAAAAATTTTGTTCAACGAAAAACATAACTTGGCTAAGCGGAATATAAGGTTCGATAGCCTACTCCAATACCTTTCAGAATCAGTAAAAACTTTTAGTGCACTCGGAAGGATTTGGTCACCATGGTCATTTGAAGTTGGCCTTACCCAGTGCAATTGTGCTATTTTCATGATTTTTCAGCGAAAAATTTTGTTCAACGAAAAACATAACTTGGCTAAGCGGAATATAAGGTTCGATAGCCTACTCTAATACCTTTCAGAATCAGTAAAAACTTTTAGTGCACTCGGAAGGATTTGGTCACCATGGCCATTTGAAGTTGGCCTTACCCAGTGCAATTGTGCTATTTTCATGATTTTTCAGCGAAAAATTTTGTTCAACGAAAAACATAACTTGGCTAAGCGGAATATAAGGTTCGATAGCCTACTCCAATACCTTTCAGAATCAGTAAAAACTTTTAGTGCACTCGGAAGGATTTGGTCACCATGGCCATTTGAAGTTGGCCTTACCCAGTGCAATTGTGCTATTTTCATGATTTTTCAGCGAAAAATTTTGTTCAACGAAAAACATAACTTGGCTAAGCGGAATATAAGGTTCGATAGCCTACTCCAATACCTTTCAGAATCAGTAAAAACTTTTAGTGCACTCGGAAGGATTTGGTCACCATGGTCATTTGAAGTTGGCCTTACCCAGTGCAATTGTGCTATTTTCATGATTTTTCAGCGAAAAATTTTGTTCAACGAAAAACATAACTTGGCTAAGCGGAATATAAGGTTCGATAGCCTACTCTAATACCTTTCAGAATCAGTAAAAACTTTTAGTGCACTCGGAAGGATTTGGTCACCATGGCCATTTGAAGTTGGCCTTACCCAGTGCAATTGTGCTATTTTCATGATTTTTCAGCGAAAAATTTTGTTCAACGAAAAACATAACTTGGCTAAGCGGAATATAAGGTTCGATAGCCTACTCCAATACCTTTCAGAATCAGTAAAAACTTTTAGTGCACTCGGAAGGATTTGGTCACCATGGTCATTTGAAGTTGGCCTTACCCAGTGCAATTGTGCTATTTTCATGATTTTTCAGCGAAAAATTTTGTTCAACGAAAAACATAACTTGGCTAAGCGGAATATAAGGTTCGATAGCCTACTCTAATACCTTTCAGAATCAGTAAAAACTTTTAGTGCACTCGGAAGGATTTGGTCACCATGGCCATTTGAAGTTGGCCTTACCCAGTGCAATTGTGCTATTTTCATGATTTTTCAGCGAAAAATTTTGTTCAACGAAAAACATAACTTGGCTAAGCGGAATATAAGGTTCGATAGCCTACTCCAATACCTTTCAGAATCAGTAAAAACTTTTAGTGCACTCGGAAGGATTTGGTCACCATGGCCATTTGAAGTTGGCCTTACCCAGTGCAATTTTTCATGATTTTTCAGCGAAAAATTTTGTTCAACGAAAAACATAACTTGGCTAAGCGGAATATAAGGTTCGATAGCCTACTCTAATACCTTTCAGAATCAGTAAAAACTTTTAGTGCACTCGGAAGGATTTGGTCACCATGGTCATTTGAAGTTGGCCTTACCCAGTGCAATTGTGCTATTTTCATGATTTTTCAGCGAAAAATTTTGTTCAACGAAAAACATAACTTGGCTAAGCGGAATATAAGGTTCGATAGCCTACTCCAATACCTTTCAGAATCAGTAAAAACTTTTAGTGCACTCGGAAGGATTTGGTCACCATGGCCATTTGAAGTTGGCCTTACCCAGTGCAATTTTTCATGATTTTTCAGCGAAAAATTTTGTTCAACGAAAAACATAACTTGGCTAAGCGGAATATAAGGTTCGATAGCCTACTCTAATACCTTTCAGAATCAGTAAAAACTTTTAGTGCACTCGGAAGGATTTGGTCACCATGGCCATTTGAAGTTGGCCTTACCCAGTGCAATTGTGCTATTTTCATGATTTTTCAGCGAAAAATTTTGTTCAACGAAAAACATAACTTGGCTAAGCGGAATATAAGGTTCGATAGCCTACTCCAATACCTTTCAGAATCAGTAAAAACTTTTAGTGCACTCGGAAGGATTTGGTCACCATGGTCATTTGAAGTTGGCCTTACCCAGTGCAATTGTGCTATTTTCATGATTTTTCAGCGAA
This sequence comes from Myopa testacea, assembly GCA_949629155.1. NCBI lineage: Eukaryota > Metazoa > Arthropoda > Insecta > Diptera > Conopidae > Myopa > Myopa testacea. The sequence continues at coordinate 19,439,380 of OX451346.1, read as the reverse complement.
AAATTTTGTTCAACGAAAAACATAACTTGGCTAAGCGGAATATAAGGTTCGATAGCCTACTCTAATACCTTTCAGAATCAGTAAAAACTTTTAGTGCACTCGGAAGGATTTGGTCACCATGGTCATTTGAAGTTGGCCTTACCCAGTGCAATTGTGCTATTTTCATGATTTTTCAGCGAAAAATTTTGTTCAACGAAAAACATAACTTGGCTAAGCGGAATATAAGGTTCGATAGCCTACTCCAATACCTTTCAGAATCAGTAAAAACTTTTAGTGCACTCGGAAGGATTTGGTCACCATGGTCATTTGAAGTTGGACTTACCCAGTGCAATTGTGCTATTTTCATGATTTTTCAGCGAAAAATTTTGTTCAACGAAAAACATAACTTGGCTAAGCGGAATATAAGGTTCGATAGCCTACTCCAATACCTTTCAGAATCAATAAAAACTTTTAGTGCACTCGGAAGGATTTGGTCACCATGGTCATTTGAAGTTGGCCTTACCCAGTGCAATTGTGCTATTTTCATGATTTTTCAGCGAAAAATTTTGTTCAACGAAAAACATAACTTGGCTAAGCGGAATATAAGGTTCGATAGCCTACTCCAATACCTTTCAGAATCAGTAAAAACTTTTAGTGCACTCGGAAGGATTTGGTCACCATGGCCATTTGAAGTTGGCCTTACCCAGTGCAATTTTTCATGATTTTTCAGCGAAAAATTTTGTTCAACGAAAAACATAACTTGGCTAAGCGGAATATAAGGTTCGATAGCCTACTCCAATACCTTTCAGAATCAGTAAAAACTTTTAGTGCACTCGGAAGGATTTGGTCACCATGGCCATTTGAAGTTGGCCTTACCCAGTGCAATTGTGCTATTTTCATGATTTTTCAGCGAAAAATTTTGTTCAACGAAAAACATAACTTGGCTAAGCGGAATATAAGGTTCGATAGCCTACTCCAATACCTTTCAGAATCAGTAAAAACTTTTAGTGCACTCGGAAGGATTTGGTCACCACGGCCATTTGAAGTTGGCCTTACCCAGTGCAATTGTGCTATTTTCATGATTTTTCAGCGAAAAATTTTGTTCAACGAAAAACATAACTTGGCTAAGCGGAATATAAGGTTCGATAGCCTACTCTAATACCTTTCAGAATCAGTAAAAACTTTTAGTGCACTCGGAAGGATTTGGTCACCATGGCCATTTGAAGTTGGCCTTACCCAGTGCAATTGTGCTATTTTCATGATTTTTCAGCGAAAAATTTTGTTCAACGAAAAACATAACTTGGCTAAGCGGAATATAAGGTTCGATAGCCTACTCCAATACCTTTCAGAATCAGTAAAAACTTTTAGTGCACTCGGAAGGATTTGGTCACCATGGCCATTTGAAGTTGGCCTTACCCAGTGCAATTTTTCATGATTTTTCAGTGAGACATTTTGTTCAACGAAAAACATAACTTGGCTAAGTGGTATATAAGGTTCGATAGCCTACTCCAATACCTTTCAGAATCAGTAAAAACTTTTAGTGCACTCGGAAGGATTTGGTCACCATGGCCATTTGAAGTTGGCCTTACCCAGTGCAATTTTTCATGATTTTTCAGCGAAAAATTTTGTTCAACGAAAAACATAACTTGGCTAAGCGGAATATAAGGTTCGATAGCCTACTCTAATACCTTTCAGAATCAGTAAAAGCTTTTAGTGCACTCGGAAGGATTTGGTCACCATGGCCATTTGAAGTTGGCCTTACCCAGTGCAATTGTGCTATTTTCATGATTTTTCAGCGAAAAATTTTGTTCAACGAAAAACATAACTTGGCTAAGCGGAATATAAGGTTCGATAGCCTACTCCAATACCTTTCAGAATCAGTAAAAACTTTTAGTGCACTCGGAAGGATTTGGTCACCATGGCCATTTGAAGTTGGCCTTACCCAGTGCAATTTTTCATGATTTTTCAGCGAAAAATTTTGTTCAACGAAAAACATAACTTGGCTAAGCGGAATATAAGGTTCGATAGCCTACTCTAATACCTTTCAGAATCAGTAAAAGCTTTTAGTGCACTCGGAAGGATTTGGTCACCATGGCCATTTGAAGTTGGCCTTACCCAGTGCAATTGTGCTATTTTCATGATTTTTCAGCGAAAAATTTTGTTCAACGAAAAACATAACTTGGCTAAGCGGAATATAAGGTTCGATAGCCTACTCCAATACCTTTCAGAATCAGTAAAAACTTTTAGTGCACTCGGAAGGATTTGGTCACCATGGCCATTTGAAGTTGGCCTTACCCAGTGCAATTGTGCTATTTTCATGATTTTTCAGCGAAAAATTTTGTTCAACGAAAAACATAACTTGGCTAAGCGGAATATAAGGTTCGATAGCCTACTCCAATACCTTTCAGAATCAATAAAAACCTTTAGTGCACTCGGAAGGATTTGGTCACCATGGCCATTTGAAGTTGGCCTTACCCAGTGCAATTGTGCTATTTTCATGATTTTTCAGCGAAAAATTTTGTTCAACGAAAAACATAACTTGGCTAAGCGGAATATAAGGTTCGATAGCCTACTCTAATACCTTTCAGAATCAGTAAAAACTTTTAGTGCACTCGGAAGGATTTGGTCACCATGGCCATTTGAAGTTGGCCTTACCCAGTGCAATTGTGCTATTTTCATGATTTTTCAGCGAAAAATTTTGTTCAACGAAAAACATAACTTGGCTAAGCGGAATATAAGGTTCGATAGCCTACTCCAATACCTTTCAGAATCAGTAAAAACTTTTAGTGCACTCGGAAGGATTTGGTCACCATGGCCATTTGAAGTTGGCCTTACCCAGTGCAATTTTTCATGATTTTTCAGTGAGACATTTTGTTCAACGAAAAACATAACTTGGCTAAGTGGTATATAAGGTTCGATAGCCTACTCCAATACCTTTCAGAATCAGTAAAAACTTTTAGTGCACTCGGAAGGATTTGGTCACCATGGCCATTTGAAGTTGGCCTTACCCAGTGCAATTTTTCATGATTTTTCAGCGAAAAATTTTGTTCAACGAAAAACATAACTTGGCTAAGCGGAATATAAGGTTCGATAGCCTACTCTAATACCTTTCAGAATCAGTAAAAGCTTTTAGTGCACTCGGAAGGATTTGGTCACCATGGCCATTTGAAGTTGGCCTTACCCAGTGCAATTGTGCTATTTTCATGATTTTTCAGCGAAAAATTTTGTTCAACGAAAAACATAACTTGGCTAAGCGGAATATAAGGTTCGATAGCCTACTCCAATACCTTTCAGAATCAGTAAAAACTTTTAGTGCACTCGGAAGGATTTGGTCACCATGGCCATTTGAAGTTGGCCTTACCCAGTGCAATTGTGCTATTTTCATGATTTTTCAGCGAAAAATTTTGTTCAACGAAAAACATAACTTGGCTAAGCGGAATATAAGGTTCGATAGCCTACTCCAATACCTTTCAGAATCAGTAAAAACTTTTAGTGCACTCGGAAGGATTTGGTCACCATGGTCATTTGAAGTTGGCCTTACCCAGTGCAATTGTGCTATTTTCATGATTTTTCAGCGAAAAATTTTGTTCAACGAAAAACATAACTTGGCTAAGCGGAATATAAGGTTCGATAGCCTACTCTAATACCTTTCAGAATCAGTAAAAACTTTTAGTGCACTCGGAAGGATTTGGTCACCATGGCCATTTGAAGTTGGCCTTACCCAGTGCAATTGTGCTATTTTCATGATTTTTCAGCGAAAAATTTTGTTCAACGAAAAACATAACTTGGCTAAGCGGAATATAAGGTTCGATAGCCTACTCCAATACCTTTCAGAATCAGTAAAAACTTTTAGTGCACTCGGAAGGATTTGGTCACCATGGTCATTTGAAGTTGGCCTTACCCAGTGCAATTGTGCTATTTTCATGATTTTTCAGCGAAAAATTTTGTTCAACGAAAAACATAACTTGGCTAAGCGGAATATAAGGTTCGATAGCCTACTCTAATACCTTTCAGAATCAGTAAAAACTTTTAGTGCACTCGGAAGGATTTGGTCACCATGGCCATTTGAAGTTGGCCTTACCCAGTGCAATTGTGCTATTTTCATGATTTTTCAGCGAAAAATTTTGTTCAACGAAAAACATAACTTGGCTAAGCGGAATATAAGGTTCGATAGCCTACTCCAATACCTTTCAGAATCAGTAAAAACTTTTAGTGCACTCGGAAGGATTTGGTCACCATGGCCATTTGAAGTTGGCCTTACCCAGTGCAATTTTTCATGATTTTTCAGCGAAAAATTTTGTTCAACGAAAAACATAACTTGGCTAAGCGGAATATAAGGTTCGATAGCCTACTCTAATACCTTTCAGAATCAGTAAAAACTTTTAGTGCACTCGGAAGGATTTGGTCACCATGGTCATTTGAAGTTGGCCTTACCCAGTGCAATTGTGCTATTTTCATGATTTTTCAGCGAAAAATTTTGTTCAACGAAAAACATAACTTGGCTAAGCGGAATATAAGGTTCGATAGCCTACTCCAATACCTTTCAGAATCAGTAAAAACTTTTAGTGCACTCGGAAGGATTTGGTCACCATGGTCATTTGAAGTTGGCCTTACCCAGTGCAATTGTGCTATTTTCATGATTTTTCAGCGAAAAATTTTGTTCAACGAAAAACATAACTTGGCTAAGCGGAATATAAGGTTCGATAGCCTACTCTAATACCTTTCAGAATCAGTAAAAACTTTTAGTGCACTCGGAAGGATTTGGTCACCATGGCCATTTGAAGTTGGCCTTACCCAGTGCAATTGTGCTATTTTCATGATTTTTCAGCGAAAAATTTTGTTCAACGAAAAACATAACTTGGCTAAGCGGAATATAAGGTTCGATAGCCTACTCCAATACCTTTCAGAATCAGTAAAAACTTTTAGTGCACTCGGAAGGATTTGGTCACCATGGCCATTTGAAGTTGGCCTTACCCAGTGCAATTTTTCATGATTTTTCAGCGAAAAATTTTGTTCAACGAAAAACATAACTTGGCTAAGCGGAATATAAGGTTCGATAGCCTACTCTAATACCTTTCAGAATCAGTAAAAACTTTTAGTGCACTCGGAAGGATTTGGTCACCATGGTCATTTGAAGTTGGCCTTACCCAGTGCAATTGTGCTATTTTCATGATTTTTCAGCGAAAAATTTTGTTCAACGAAAAACATAACTTGGCTAAGCGGAATATAAGGTTCGATAGCCTACTCCAATACCTTTCAGAATCAGTAAAAACTTTTAGTGCACTCGGAAGGATTTGGTCACCATGGCCATTTGAAGTTGGCCTTACCCAGTGCAATTTTTCATGATTTTTCAGCGAAAAATTTTGTTCAACGAAAAACATAACTTGGCTAAGCGGAATATAAGGTTCGATAGCCTACTCTAATACCTTTCAGAATCAGTAAAAACTTTTAGTGCACTCGGAAGGATTTGGTCACCATGGCCATTTGAAGTTGGCCTTACCCAGTGCAATTGTGCTATTTTCATGATTTTTCAGCGAAAAATTTTGTTCAACGAAAAACATAACTTGGCTAAGCGGAATATAAGGTTCGATAGCCTACTCCAATACCTTTCAGAATCAGTAAAAACTTTTAGTGCACTCGGAAGGATTTGGTCACCATGGTCATTTGAAGTTGGCCTTACCCAGTGCAATTGTGCTATTTTCATGATTTTTCAGCGAAAAATTTTGTTCAACGAAAAACATAACTTGGCTAAGCGGAATATAAGGTTCGATAGCCTACTCTAATACCTTTCAGAATCAGTAAAAACTTTTAGTGCACTCGGAAGGATTTGGTCACCATGGTCATTTGAAGTTGGCCTTACCCAGTGCAATTGTGCTATTTTCATGATTTTTCAGCGAAAAATTTTGTTCAACGAAAAACATAACTTGGCTAAGCGGAATATAAGGTTCGATAGCCTACTCCAATACCTTTCAGAATCAGTAAAAACTTTTAGTGCACTCGGAAGGATTTGGTCACCATGGTCATTTGAAGTTGGACTTACCCAGTGCAATTGTGCTATTTTCATGATTTTTCAGCGAAAAATTTTGTTCAACGAAAAACATAACTTGGCTAAGCGGAATATAAGGTTCGATAGCCTACTCCAATACCTTTCAGAATCAATAAAAACTTTTAGTGCACTCGGAAGGATTTGGTCACCATGGTCATTTGAAGTTGGCCTTACCCAGTGCAATTGTGCTATTTTCATGATTTTTCAGCGAAAAATTTTGTTCAACGAAAAACATAACTTGGCTAAGCGGAATATAAGGTTCGATAGCCTACTCCAATACCTTTCAGAATCAGTAAAAACTTTTAGTGCACTCGGAAGGATTTGGTCACCATGGCCATTTGAAGTTGGCCTTACCCAGTGCAATTTTTCATGATTTTTCAGCGAAAAATTTTGTTCAACGAAAAACATAACTTGGCTAAGCGGAATATAAGGTTCGATAGCCTACTCCAATACCTTTCAGAATCAGTAAAAACTTTTAGTGCACTCGGAAGGATTTGGTCACCATGGCCATTTGAAGTTGGCCTTACCCAGTGCAATTGTGCTATTTTCATGATTTTTCAGCGAAAAATTTTGTTCAACGAAAAACATAACTTGGCTAAGCGGAATATAAGGTTCGATAGCCTACTCCAATACCTTTCAGAATCAGTAAAAACTTTTAGTGCACTCGGAAGGATTTGGTCACCACGGCCATTTGAAGTTGGCCTTACCCAGTGCAATTGTGCTATTTTCATGATTTTTCAGCGAAAAATTTTGTTCAACGAAAAACATAACTTGGCTAAGCGGAATATAAGGTTCGATAGCCTACTCTAATACCTTTCAGAATCAGTAAAAACTTTTAGTGCACTCGGAAGGATTTGGTCACCATGGCCATTTGAAGTTGGCCTTACCCAGTGCAATTGTGCTATTTTCATGATTTTTCAGCGAAAAATTTTGTTCAACGAAAAACATAACTTGGCTAAGCGGAATATAAGGTTCGATAGCCTACTCCAATACCTTTCAGAATCAGTAAAAACTTTTAGTGCACTCGGAAGGATTTGGTCACCATGGCCATTTGAAGTTGGCCTTACCCAGTGCAATTTTTCATGATTTTTCAGTGAGACATTTTGTTCAACGAAAAACATAACTTGGCTAAGTGGTATATAAGGTTCGATAGCCTACTCCAATACCTTTCAGAATCAGTAAAAACTTTTAGTGCACTCGGAAGGATTTGGTCACCATGGCCATTTGAAGTTGGCCTTACCCAGTGCAATTTTTCATGATTTTTCAGCGAAAAATTTTGTTCAACGAAAAACATAACTTGGCTAAGCGGAATATAAGGTTCGATAGCCTACTCTAATACCTTTCAGAATCAGTAAAAGCTTTTAGTGCACTCGGAAGGATTTGGTCACCATGGCCATTTGAAGTTGGCCTTACCCAGTGCAATTGTGCTATTTTCATGATTTTTCAGCGAAAAATTTTGTTCAACGAAAAACATAACTTGGCTAAGCGGAATATAAGGTTCGATAGCCTACTCCAATACCTTTCAGAATCAGTAAAAACTTTTAGTGCACTCGGAAGGATTTGGTCACCATGGCCATTTGAAGTTGGCCTTACCCAGTGCAATTTTTCATGATTTTTCAGCGAAAAATTTTGTTCAACGAAAAACATAACTTGGCTAAGCGGAATATAAGGTTCGATAGCCTACTCTAATACCTTTCAGAATCAGTAAAAGCTTTTAGTGCACTCGGAAGGATTTGGTCACCATGGCCATTTGAAGTTGGCCTTACCCAGTGCAATTGTGCTATTTTCATGATTTTTCAGCGAAAAATTTTGTTCAACGAAAAACATAACTTGGCTAAGCGGAATATAAGGTTCGATAGCCTACTCCAATACCTTTCAGAATCAGTAAAAACTTTTAGTGCACTCGGAAGGATTTGGTCACCATGGCCATTTGAAGTTGGCCTTACCCAGTGCAATTGTGCTATTTTCATGATTTTTCAGCGAAAAATTTTGTTCAACGAAAAACATAACTTGGCTAAGCGGAATATAAGGTTCGATAGCCTACTCCAATACCTTTCAGAATCAATAAAAACCTTTAGTGCACTCGGAAGGATTTGGTCACCATGGCCATTTGAAGTTGGCCTTACCCAGTGCAATTGTGCTATTTTCATGATTTTTCAGCGAAAAATTTTGTTCAACGAAAAACATAACTTGGCTAAGCGGAATATAAGGTTCGATAGCCTACTCTAATACCTTTCAGAATCAGTAAAAACTTTTAGTGCACTCGGAAGGATTTGGTCACCATGGCCATTTGAAGTTGGCCTTACCCAGTGCAATTGTGCTATTTTCATGATTTTTCAGCGAAAAATTTTGTTCAACGAAAAACATAACTTGGCTAAGCGGAATATAAGGTTCGATAGCCTACTCCAATACCTTTCAGAATCAGTAAAAACTTTTAGTGCACTCGGAAGGATTTGGTCACCATGGCCATTTGAAGTTGGCCTTACCCAGTGCAATTTTTCATGATTTTTCAGTGAGACATTTTGTTCAACGAAAAACATAACTTGGCTAAGTGGTATATAAGGTTCGATAGCCTACTCCAATACCTTTCAGAATCAGTAAAAACTTTTAGTGCACTCGGAAGGATTTGGTCACCATGGCCATTTGAAGTTGGCCTTACCCAGTGCAATTTTTCATGATTTTTCAGCGAAAAATTTTGTTCAACGAAAAACATAACTTGGCTAAGCGGAATATAAGGTTCGATAGCCTACTCTAATACCTTTCAGAATCAGTAAAAGCTTTTAGTGCACTCGGAAGGATTTGGTCACCATGGCCATTTGAAGTTGGCCTTACCCAGTGCAATTGTGCTATTTTCATGATTTTTCAGCGAAAAATTTTGTTCAACGAAAAACATAACTTGGCTAAGCGGAATATAAGGTTCGATAGCCTACTCCAATACCTTTCAGAATCAGTAAAAACTTTTAGTGCACTCGGAAGGATTTGGTCACCATGGCCATTTGAAGTTGGCCTTACCCAGTGCAATTGTGCTATTTTCATGATTTTTCAGCGAAAAATTTTGTTCAACGAAAAACATAACTTGGCTAAGCGGAATATAAGGTTCGATAGCCTACTCCAATACCTTTCAGAATCAGTAAAAACTTTTAGTGCACTCGGAAGGATTTGGTCACCATGGTCATTTGAAGTTGGCCTTACCCAGTGCAATTGTGCTATTTTCATGATTTTTCAGCGAAAAATTTTGTTCAACGAAAAACATAACTTGGCTAAGCGGAATATAAGGTTCGATAGCCTACTCTAATACCTTTCAGAATCAGTAAAAACTTTTAGTGCACTCGGAAGGATTTGGTCACCATGGCCATTTGAAGTTGGCCTTACCCAGTGCAATTGTGCTATTTTCATGATTTTTCAGCGAAAAATTTTGTTCAACGAAAAACATAACTTGGCTAAGCGGAATATAAGGTTCGATAGCCTACTCCAATACCTTTCAGAATCAGTAAAAACTTTTAGTGCACTCGGAAGGATTTGGTCACCATGGTCATTTGAAGTTGGCCTTACCCAGTGCAATTGTGCTATTTTCATGATTTTTCAGCGAAAAATTTTGTTCAACGAAAAACATAACTTGGCTAAGCGGAATATAAGGTTCGATAGCCTACTCTAATACCTTTCAGAATCAGTAAAAACTTTTAGTGCACTCGGAAGGATTTGGTCACCATGGCCATTTGAAGTTGGCCTTACCCAGTGCAATTGTGCTATTTTCATGATTTTTCAGCGAAAAATTTTGTTCAACGAAAAACATAACTTGGCTAAGCGGAATATAAGGTTCGATAGCCTACTCCAATACCTTTCAGAATCAGTAAAAACTTTTAGTGCACTCGGAAGGATTTGGTCACCATGGCCATTTGAAGTTGGCCTTACCCAGTGCAATTTTTCATGATTTTTCAGCGAAAAATTTTGTTCAACGAAAAACATAACTTGGCTAAGCGGAATATAAGGTTCGATAGCCTACTCTAATACCTTTCAGAATCAGTAAAAACTTTTAGTGCACTCGGAAGGATTTGGTCACCATGGTCATTTGAAGTTGGCCTTACCCAGTGCAATTGTGCTATTTTCATGATTTTTCAGCGAAAAATTTTGTTCAACGAAAAACATAACTTGGCTAAGCGGAATATAAGGTTCGATAGCCTACTCCAATACCTTTCAGAATCAGTAAAAACTTTTAGTGCACTCGGAAGGATTTGGTCACCATGGCCATTTGAAGTTGGCCTTACCCAGTGCAATTTTTCATGATTTTTCAGCGAAAAATTTTGTTCAACGAAAAACATAACTTGGCTAAGCGGAATATAAGGTTCGATAGCCTACTCTAATACCTTTCAGAATCAGTAAAAACTTTTAGTGCACTCGGAAGGATTTGGTCACCATGGCCATTTGAAGTTGGCCTTACCCAGTGCAATTGTGCTATTTTCATGATTTTTCAGCGAAAAATTTTGTTCAACGAAAAACATAACTTGGCTAAGCGGAATATAAGGTTCGATAGCCTACTCCAATACCTTTCAGAATCAGTAAAAACTTTTAGTGCACTCGGAAGGATTTGGTCACCATGGTCATTTGAAGTTGGCCTTACCCAGTGCAATTGTGCTATTTTCATGATTTTTCAGCGAAAAATTTTGTTCAACGAAAAACATAACTTGGCTAAGCGGAATATAAGGTTCGATAGCCTACTCTAATACCTTTCAGAATCAGTAAAAACTTTTAGTGCACTCGGAAGGATTTGGTCACCATGGTCATTTGAAGTTGGCCTTACCCAGTGCAATTGTGCTATTTTCATGATTTTTCAGCGAAAAATTTTGTTCAACGAAAAACATAACTTGGCTAAGCGGAATATAAGGTTCGATAGCCTACTCCAATACCTTTCAGAATCAGTAAAAACTTTTAGTGCACTCGGAAGGATTTGGTCACCATGGTCATTTGAAGTTGGACTTACCCAGTGCAATTGTGCTATTTTCATGATTTTTCAGCGAAAAATTTTGTTCAACGAAAAACATAACTTGGCTAAGCGGAATATAAGGTTCGATAGCCTACTCCAATACCTTTCAGAATCAGTAAAAACTTTTAGTGCACTCGGAAGGATGTATAGCATATATCGAAGTTATATTTCGGATTGATCGAAATTTGCATTCAAAACTTGCTCTGATATGCATCGCGCATAGACTAAGTTTAGGTGACCTCTGACGCCAAAGTTCTACGAGTGCACGCATCAAACCGATATCGTTGGAAAGATCTCGGCGTCCTCTTTCAAACCATGTATAGCATATATCGAAGTTATATTTTCGATATATCGAAATTTGCATTCAAAGTTTGCTCTGATATGCATCGCGCATAGACTAAGTTTAGGTGACCTCTGACGCCAAAGTTCTACGAGTGCACGCATCAAACCGATATCGTTGGAAAGATCTCGGCGTCCTCTTTCAAACCA